>CACRXK020001710.1:0-50824 GCA_902702795.2 Paramuricea clavata
GCTATATTATTTGCACCCACTAATTGCTGCATGAGATATCTTAGAGGTCTATGTTCAGCATATAAAGTATAGGGTTGACTTTTTTAAAATAGGATTTTATTCAAAATTTTTCATAAAGCGATGTGGTGAGTGGGAGACTCAAGTGGTAAGGAGGGGCATGAGTGTATGTCGACAGATGTTTGTGAAATAATAGTAACTGACTAGGTTTAGCAAGTTATAGAAATGTCATTTAAATTGGCTAACTTTTTAGATTTTTCCAGCATTTTTACCTTTCACTTTATTGCCAAACAAAAATCATTTAATATAAGTAGGTGTGTATCTATAACAAAACAATATCTGTCATGTGCAAGTCCCTCAAAATAGCAATATTGCTTTTTTATTGTGGCATAAATTTATTACTAGGACACCAATATGGTTCTCATTACCTATATCTAAACTTAAAAAAACATGTGCTATCAATAAATGCATCTACCTATTTCGTGACTGAATAGAATTTATTTTGTCAAGCCATGTAATTAATTTTGAAATTGCTGACTTTATGTAACCCTTCTGCAAGAATTGAGCCTAAACCCTAAAGCACCAACCCATCCCCAACAATAAAATTACATCTTGCTGTCAATTTCAATTTGTCTTTGAAATCTGACCACCAATGTTTGTTTGTAAGTTTGGAATGTATGTTGTAAAGTTCGACTGCAGTTCATTTTAAAGTTGGTTCTGTGAAAATCGGGCTGAGTTGAACTTAAATGGTTCTTAGTGAACTTAAATGGTTCTCTTGCAAGTTGCTGTTTAATAAAGAAAACAATTTCTTAGGTCATCCATGGCCATCTAGTTAAAAAGTGGCTGACGTCTAATTTCAAGAGTGGCTGGTGCAAAATGTACACTACTATAACAAACATAATTTAATTATTTATTAATATCAATAAATTTGAACAAATATACTCAAGCATTAATTAAATATGATACAGTACATGTATGCAGGGATGGATCCAGCATGATCTGGTGGGGGGGTGCTCTGGTGCCGACTGCCGAATTGTGTCGGTCATGTGTGCCGCCCACCCATCAACTGCTGTATTTGAATTGTAATTGTTGTTCACAGTTCACTTATCATCATGTTATTACTCAAATTATTGTATCTTATTTTGTCTTTTTTGCTTTATCATAAAAAATAGCACCCCCGTGCACCCCTCTGGCTAGGGGGTGCAACCCCCCCCCCCCAAGTAAATCCATCCCTGCATGTATGTGCACTTTCTATATTGTGCTCAGGTATTTGGTGGAGCATGTTGTTGGACACGTTGAGGGATCACAGCTCAATTTGTATTCACCAACAACTTTCAGGAAGACATCATAAAGGACAAGAGATACTATAATCTATACTAGTAATCCATGCTAAAATGTCTTCATTCTTCAACATTGTCAGTTGGCCCTGCCCTTGCAGGATGTTCAGGAATAAGCCCTTTTTCAATTCTATATCGACATCTGAACTGCTGTAATTAAAAAGGAACATAGAATTTTTCACTGAGAGAAAATCTGATCACTTTATAATGTGCTGTTCTTTTAAAATCGTCTCTACCACCAGACAATTTCACTTGTCAAGGAGATGGGCATGCAGGCTAGTAATACCAGCACAGATATAAAATCTGTAAAACAGGCAAATAACTCCTAAGTCTTCTAAATAGTCCTTCAAAAGTAATTTAACACTTACTGTAAAGAAAAGTGATCCTAATATTGGGGGACTTTCAAAATTCATTGTGAAAACCAAGCTTTGGTGGCGCAATATCTTCCCCAGATATTAGACGCCATTTTGGCAAAGGTTGAATTGAGTATGGTCACTTCAATGCCAAATATCTCGAAAACTGCCGGGGGATCCCGGGGATCCCTCCAGCAGATTTTTAGTTTAGACATTTGTCGAAAAATCGAACCGTGGGAATTCCAGATTTTTTAGTTTGAAAATTGTAAACAGACTCGGACTTGAGTCATCACGTTGCCACGGCATGACCAACTTTAATCATCGAAAACAGGTTAAAAAATAACGTTTACCTCAGAAATTCTTGCACATATCGCCAGTCCTTTTATAATACTAAGGCCATGGTTGCATTTTGATAGAAAAATTTGAATATTTATATATATATTTTGAGTTCTTCTGTGTCCAATGCGAATTTGACGGCCAAAAATCTTCGCCAACACGATGGAAAATAGAGCGATCTCATTGGTCGAGAGCTCACGTGACAACTCGCTAATTAGCTGTCCAACCTCCTCTGGCACCCCCCCATATTTTTTGGAAATGAAAAAATGAACCCCCTGTTCAACTATATAAATTAAAATTTAAAAATATACCCCCCCCACCCCCCAATTGCACTAGGCATTTCTAGGCATCAAACCTCAGTGCATCAAATATTCAAATTATAAGGCCTCGCGAAATTGCTAATTCAATATAATATCGAGTCATATATAAAAGCAAGATTGCGTATTTTGACATTCAATACAAAACAGGAAAACGTTATACAAAAATATCATATTAATGAATGATATAAACATGTAAAAGTAAAAATGCAATAATATTTATATATTATTATAAAATGTAGATAAAAAATACCTTTTTTGAAACATTTTCCGCCATGTTTTTTTTAGGTGTAAACCATTGACTGCAATCATTCCGTTCAGCGGAGTCACTAAGGGCCTGTTCATATGATCCCGCTTACCAGGACGTCTCGCTTACCGATGATCTCGCCGCCTATCTATTTTCCTATAAAATTTTGCATTGTGTTCATATGAGAAAGCGACCTGGCCCGCTTGCCGAGATCTCGTTTGAATTTGCCGAGATCATAGGTAGGCGGGATGCAAATTTTTCCATATGAACACGCCAGCCCGCTTACCTGGATGAAGTCAAACAAGTCTTGCCGGTTTAATTTAACACTTTTTACTTGGTTTTATGTTTGTTTTGTAAACAAGTATTAAATAAGCATCTGAAGAAATACTTTTTCTTGTAAATAAACGAAGAAAAACACTAAAATCGCTAAGTATTTGTGTTGCTTGACTGAAATGTAGAAGTTTTGCATACGCTATTATTATTATAGAACTACAATGTAATTTCATCTCGGCAAGCGGGACGAAATATTCCATATGAACGCACGGAAATATTCGTCTCGGTAAGCGAGACGTCCCGGTAAGCGGGATCATATGAACAGGCCCTAAAAACCATTGAACTAAACTTTCAACTATAAAGAGTTGAATGCTAAGAACTAGATTCCAGTCTTCTCTATGCAAAAATTGCACACAATGGCGCAATCTTGCTCGATTAGTTTGTATTTGTTTTTCTTTTTTTCAAATTCAAAATGGTAGATATATTTTGAATTTCATCTCATAAACCAAATAAAGTCATTTTAATATGTAAGAATCGTTTGCAATTTCAAAATTTAACCCCCCCTCTTTTCCTTTCGGGAAACAAAAAACTACCCCCCCAAAATAGCCATATTTAAAAAATTAACCCCCCCCCTCAAAAACCACCGCCCCCCCCTGAGACGTAATAAACGATCGGTCCCTTGGGAGTGGTTAATTTTGAATATTTACTTAATTAATGCATCTATAAATAGCGTTGATGCTTCAGGGGCGGTAGTTCATTTACACCCAGTTTTGCGGCAGGCGGTATTTCCTAAGTACCGCCTGCCATGCAGGCTATTGTTCCCCTGGAATCGACGTTGTGCTTGTTCATTAATAGTTCCCAGAGGAAGTTGGAAGCCCTTCCCGGCATGCATTGTAACTCATTCATATTATCGATTTGCCGGGACGCGCCGTCATTGTTCGACTGGCTCTCGTTGTGTTTACTACTCAATTTACAAGGAGCGATATTCAAAAGTACAAATTGAAAATTGTAAATCATGGCGAATTTTCGTACTGTTCGTGGCAACAAAGCTACTGATTTAGATGGACGTGACAATCTTTATGTAGATTGTGTGTCGAAAGAGCGACTGGAGCTGCTTCGTGAAGGGATGTCGAACTTCTAGTTTTATGGATAACGACAACATTTGGGCTTTGGCGTAAAAGTTGACTTATTATATGTTCGCCGAATGCGATTATCCTTCATTGATAGAAATCTATTCTAGTTGTGACCTTAAGGTACGATTATTTTATGATTTAATTGGTCGGAAAATGGGCCATTTATACTCGGAAATCATACAAGACTACAAGTATTTGACTTTATGAGTTTATGTCAAATGAGTCAAATCTATTTTAATATAAAAGCAGGGAGGAGGGGCAAGGGGGGCAGAAGAGCACTTTGTGTTATAGAAATTCTGCCTGCTAAATCTTATCTCCAGTTTTGGGCAAAGTCATGAGGTGTGAACTTGAATGTGACCTGATTAAGTGTGTTTGTGCAGTTATAGTTCCTTGAGTAGACTTTATTTCCAGAACACAGAACAGCTATCGTCAATGGAACATGCACAATCAGGTTTTCATTGGCAAGTCAACACATAATTGTAGGTCTATAAAGGTGCCCTTGCCTTTTTATTGTTCCAACGTCCCTGTATAAATGCATCAAATCTTTTTTTACCTGTAGTACTTATGTTGTGTTCTGTTGTGGGAGTTTAACATTATTCCATCACAAACTTCTGTAACAATCTGACCACCCAAGCTGGATATTTTAGAGGATATACCGAATGACCTACCACTGGTGAATTTAGATGAACCATTGTTATGCAATAATTGCATTAAACAGCCATTAAATCCTATGTGTTTGGTTAAAATTCATGGTGAAGAGATGCCTGGTGATGTTGAAAGTATTGGTGCAGAAGGTGGAGTTGCAGACATGGACAAGATTGATGAAATTCAGCAGTTGACCAAATTTTTGGGTGTGTAACAGGCTACTGGTGATGCTAAATACATGAATGATTCAAGCTCTGATTGGGAGAATGATGGAGACAAGGATTCTGAAGAACAAGGATTGTGGAGAAGACACATTGTATCCTGAGAATTAAGACAAGGATTGTGGAGGACACTTTGTATCCTGAGAAGTTTGTTGTAGCTGGTTCCTGGCAAGAACAAAGATACCATGCAACTTGTGATAATCATGTATAGATGATCAAAAAATCTCAAGTTGAAATTTAAAGTAGAACATGAGCAAGACATTTTTAGTTGAGATTTTCATATAAATTTATTCCTATTAAAACACTGCTATTATTTCAGGTAAATATTTGATATTAGTATTTTTGCACAAGTGAACATAACAAATGCTACAAGGTGATTGGTCAAATTTGACGTATTAATCTGTTATATTATAACAAAATCGAAATTTTCAAAATGGCAGCTAGCCGTTTTGTTGAAGTTAGTAATAAAGAAATAAGCGAAATTAAAATGAATTCAGACCAGAAAAATACAAAAAAACTTGTGCAAAAATACTAAAACAATTATTCGCCTCAGGCTCTGTGATTATCTGGGAATATTCACCTCAGCAAATATTCCCTGATAATCACCTCGCCTTCGGCGAATAATTGTTAAATATAATTTTACCACTCCTTTTTCAAATAAATAAATGTTTTCAAACTCAATTTGCTGTGTTTGTTCACTGCAGTCATCAAATCCCTACTTTATCTTATAGTCCACCTTGTGCATGTGTTCTTAACACTGTTTTAACTGTTGTATATTTAGCACAGATGGATCACTGATCTAAAGATGGATCCAGTATGATGTGGTAGGGAGGGTGCTCTGCCAGCTCTGGTGCCGAGTTGTGTCAGTCAGGTGCACCACCCACCCATCAACTTACTTGACTACAGCAAAGTCTTGCTTGACTACTGTATTGTAATTGTTGTTAACAAACAGTTTACTTATCATCATGTTATTACTCAAATTACTCATTTTGTCTCTAATATTTTTTGCTTTATCATGAAAATACCCCCCCCCCTGCATACCCTCTGGCCAGGGCTAGGTGGGGGGTGCACACACCCCAGTAAATCCACCCCTGATATTGGTCATATAAATGCAGTGGTCATAGATAATTGATGTTAATAAAATGCTTTATTCAAAGTTACAATATATAAAGTAAATACTTAAGATTCATTGCAACATTTTCATGTTACCAATACACCAATATTTACATGTAAAATGTCTACTAAAATATGTATCTATTAAAAGGCTGGTATGGGCAAATTTATATAACAGGTTGCTCTTATTATTCTGGTTCAATAGTTTCATTGCTTGAATCAGTTGAATGGATCATGAGCACAACTTGGCTGGATTAGATGTTATACCATTTGCCAAAGCAGGATGTAGGAACAGTTTGCTCCGTAACAGTTCTAAATCAGCATTAAATTCATAAGTTCAACTTTTCCCATACTTAGGATCAACAATGGCTTATTGCATTTTTAAACCACACACCCCCTATGGAGGATACTGGAATTTCCAGGCCCACCTTCCTAAAATTCAACAAGAAAAGACGGAATTTCCAAGGGAGGGTCTAAATTTTAAAGAAAATCTGTGGAAATTCCATGGGGTAGGTTAAAAAAACAACATGGAAATTCCAAGGGATGGTTACCTATTAAACAAAAAATGTGGAAATTCCAGAGACTATAGGTCAAAACATTTGGTGGAATTTCCAAGGGATGAGTAGAAATTCGTTAAAAATCTGTGGAAATTCCATGGGGTAGGCTGGAAATTTGTAAAAAATCGCGGAATTCCAGGGGGGTAGGGTGGAAATTCATCAACATCTGCGGAATTCCAGGGGAGGGGGTCCAAAAAATGGATGTCCTCCATAGGGGGTGTGTGGATTAAAAATGCAATAAGCCAATATAAACAACATTGCCATCATTATCAGATTCCATTTTCACAAAATATATTCGAATTCTATAAAAATAATGGTAAAATACAGTGTATTTAACTTAAAAGCAGCAGTTAAACTCAACAACGATCGACATATATGCGCATGCTTCGAAATAAAACAAAAATAATAACGACTCGTACAGTAATTTTCCTCGCGCCATAATTCCCATGCGGTCGACTATTCCCGCGATGGGCGACATAGTATATCGAAAATGCCCCATTTTCAAACCGCGATTACTCGTCAGTTTGATGGGGACAATTCATTTTTTAAACATCTCATAGAAAGAACAACTCTTCCTGAATACGATGGCGTGTCTTTTATTTAATTTACTCATTTATAAACCCAATTGTCCCCAGCGGTTTTGAAAGCCACTTTTGACACTTGTGCATTGACCCGGAAAACAGGTCAATACAAATTGCGATTAACATATAACTAAACGTTGTTAAAACACCAAATAAAGCAAAAATCGTTAATTTGACTCATATTTAAAACAGTTATAAAAACTTACCTTCAAAAATACGAACTTTTCGTGGCGAAATATCGAAATAAATATCCACAACTTTTCCAACTAACATTGTGAAAAATCATGATTGTGAATATTAATGATTGCAATGCATGCTGGGAAGAGCTTCCACCCTCCTCTGAATAGTTCCGGTATATCATTCTCCGGAAATAAGTGTAACCGGAAATCATCAATGACTGCGATGTGGCCGCGTTGCAGTTCCAAGAACTGGTGGAACTAGTGATAGATTTTCCAAGCAAAGAAGGTTGGTTTTGGCTATTCCTTCACAACCTTTTAACTTTTTTTACGAAGATAAGCGTGTCATAATTCTTCACAATGTATGCCTGTCGAAAGAATCAACGTTTGAGGAAGATTTTGGCACTTTTTGCACCTCACTAACGAGAGACAAAAGGCAAGTAGATTCATTTTAAAATTTGCGACATTTTGTAGCAATTTCGATATTAAAGTAATAATTGCTCAAATTTTATTTAGATATTTTGAGATATACAAATTTGGTGTAAAAGGAATATCGCTGCTTATCTACATATATGTTAACAAATTATTGCATCCGGCCATTTCTCTGTTTACTTGTGATGTATTTTGCTTTCATGTATTCTGAAAATTGACAATGTAATGTTGTTTCACAACAATGATGCGGTCAGTTAATTCTGATTTAAAGGCGAGCCATAGAAAATCAGATATACAGATCGGATGGAAATGTTTATTACTTAAGTTAAATACAACTATGCATCTCAGTAATCAAAGTTTAGCGATGCATTGGATAGAGCCTTTTGCTGGATTGCCGGATCAGCCCAAATATCTTGCCATACAGAGGATATTTTTTATATCAATTAATTATATCAATTAAGGCAAAGTAATGATTTTAATGATTTAAACTTACTAAAGTGAGGCCTCTGGTGTTTATAAAGCTTGACTTGAAATACAGTAATAAGAAAGAAAATTGCAATCCAACATCGATACACTAATTACATGGTTGCAAAAGCCTAATTTTTCACAAATGCAAAGAAGGATGGCAATACCGCCAGCTTTGCTCTGATCGTTAACATCATTTTGATTTTCGAGTAATAGTACAGCTATCCATACCTTCGCAACACACAGTATGCAATATCAAATGATATTTTAACCTGAAACTAGCCCTCAGGGCTGCAAATAAATATTTGACTTGACAGGACATTTGTCCGATCACTTTTAATTTTTGTCGGACATAACTTGAATTTGGTCGGACATATATACGTCACAAGATATACTGTATATAAGTCACGAAACAAGTATGTATAGCCATTCCGGTGCAACATTAAGAATGATGCTAGAATTATTGAATTAAGAAATAATTATTGCAAAATGCATATTGAGTGAATTTGCAATCAGATTTTGTCACAGCAAAAAATTTACATAATGTGACAATATATTTTTTTTTTGATTGGACCAATGACCGATCAAAATTACTTTTGCTCGGACATTTGCCAAATTTAGTCGGACATTGTCCGATGTCCGACAGTAATTTGTAGCCATGAGCCCTGGACCTTATATAAACAATATATAGTATCCAGCTGGATGTTAGTATCCAGCTGGATGTTAGGGACCAGTCATTATTTATGGAAAATTTTTTCTTTCCTAAATTTTTAAAATTGACAGACCCCCCGTTAAATGAGCAGAAATTTAATGATGACCCCCCCCATATAAAGTCGAAACGTTATGTGTTGAGTTGATTAATTTATATACCTTTATGGCTTTTCGCCTAGTGATTAATCTATATATATATATATACAGTGCTCAATACCATATAGATAGAGCGTAATATAGTTTTTCGTTTTACCTCAAAAAAACCACAACAGTCTGTTTCATCCGTATAGGAATCATCAGGACCACCTGACGATTCCTATACGGATGAAACAGACTGTTGTGGTTTTTTTGAGGTAAAACGAAAAACTATATTACGCTCTATCTATATGGTATTTTCGTATGGCAAACTACAGTAGGCAAGCTGGTATCCACAATGGATTCCCATAGAAAAATCCCATCTCAAACCCTGAATTACAGCATTAACTGTAACTGCGATCTCTAATTTTTGCTGCCACATCTAATTCACAACAGTTATCTAAATTAAAACAACAAGTCAGGGAGGATTCATTGTATACAGTATGTAGTAGTGATATTGACCCAAATTGAGTTGTACTGCGCACTGCTTTTCCCTCCACTTTATTATAATTCTACTCTGCATATCACCAGACTATTTTATTCAACAGGGGGAGAGTGTGACACTCAATGGGTTCATATTCATGCATATAGCTAATCTTGTAATCGTCCCCGGTTTTGGCTACTAGTCACACTAGTTTAGCCTGTGGTACCAGTATGGCGTAACAGAGAATGAGGGGTTCCTTAGACATATTTGGTGTGGGGGCCCCTGTTGACTATTGTCATTGTTTGACTGAGACATTTTACTTTATTTAATATTTATATACTGTAATGTTGTGAAAATTCGTGTCTACAACAACAACAATAACAGTCTCCAACACATGTTACAACTAGTAAGAATATTTTTTGTTTTACTTGAGGCTTTATTATTTGGCATTATTAATTTTGCATTTTCCCATTGTTTTTGAACTTACCCTATCCAATGAGCGTTACGCCACTGGGTGGAACCAATTTAATTGTCACAATTCCTCCTGATAAACCCTAGATCCGACCGTGGGAGATCTATCCTCGCGAAAGCCACAAATTTGTTCCCAGCCCTGTGTCTCTTAATTTGTTTTCAAACAGATACTGAATCAGGGGCGTAGGAAGCTTAGAAAAGTTGGGGGGCCAGGGTTTGAGGGTCACTTTAAAAAAAAAAAGGACATCTCAAAATATTTTTTGGCGACCTCCCAACCTCCGCCAAAAAAATTTCGGTCAGTGTACCATTTTAGGGGTAAAAAAATTTTCCGGACGTACCATAAGTTTCCTTAAATACAAAAAAAATTTCCCGGAAAAACAAATATACGATATTTTTCTCGGAAACTAAAACATTTTCGGGAAAAAACCTAGATTAAAGTTTTCAAAAGTTTCGTTTGGACAAAAACTGCGAATTTTATGAAAATGTTTCAGGCACAAAAAGGGCACTTTCCTACGCCCCTGTACTGAATCGTTTCTCAGACGACTTCGTCTGAAAGCTCATTTTCACAATCAATCTTCCGTTCCTCACAAGGACGTTCTTGAAAGTATAAATCCTAAAAAATCATCGCGATCTTCAGAAGACCAATATGTATCCCTTGAACTATTCATTCGACAATGTCGGCACTCAACAATTTTTTCTTTGATGCTAAGCATTATCAACAGATAAGTGATGTACAGTAGCCATGGGAACCAAAATGGGTCCCAACTATTCTAATTTGTTTGTTAGTTTTTGTGGAAAAACAGATCTTCGAACAATACACTGATCCCATCCCTGATTAGTTTCGTAGGTACATTTTGAGTGTCTTTATGATGTTCAAAAAAATATTGTTCATCTACTTCCGCTTGAAGTCCTAGATGTTTGAAGTCGTAGATCTTACTGTCGTTCCAATTGAAGTGTTGCTCAAATATTGATTCAATACATTACCTCGGGCTGATCAATTCATTTCATCAAGTTCCTCGAGATATTCATACACTTCCTAGTATAATTGTAAACTTCCTGTTGAATAGTTTGAATGCACCAATCACCTTTGTTGTTTGTGCAACTAACCAATCATAAATTGAAAGGAAGTGACCAGAAATGATCAAATACTTGGAATTGGCTCTTTAACTGGAAGTGTATGAATATCTCGGGGAATTTGATGAAACGAATTGGTCAGCCCGAGGTAATGTATTGAATCAATATTTGAGCAACACTTCAATTGGAACGACAGTAAGGTTTCTATTTATTTAGGAGGACGTCCTAGTCCCAGTCCTCTGCTTAGCCCTGACACACTAGCTGACCCCAAACGTTGTTATAGTTCTTAAGCTACGTATATCTAATGGTCTCTTATCAACAGATAAGTGAACCCCATGTTTAGGCTTCGGCCATTCACTGTCTTCTGTTGCATTGTAATTATAGTACTTGTCTTTCAGAGTTGAGTCCATATTAGTGAGCTTAAGCAAGTGACGTTTTTGACAACACGAACGGCATGAGTAACGTCAGAAGACTGGGTCAAGGGCTGTAATTGGTGAAAAACGTCAACTTTACTTCCGGTCGACGTCCGTGTTGTCAAAAAAGTCACTTGCTTAAGCTCACTATTGAGTGATGTGACATGCCTCTATTGTTTTCAGATGTTGGATAATTGCAGACTGATGCTGTAAGATGTCTTTTTCCAATTCTCTTCTACCTTGTACTCGTTGCTGCGGTCAATATGAATGCGTGTGTTGCGCAAAACGTACGTTTCCAAATTCGTATGCGCTCATTAAACATTTAAGAAAAAGTTTTGCGCATAAAGAAAAGAATGAATCTTTTTGGTGCGCCTTATGCGAGGAGTCGTTCCAGAGCAAAGTTGGTTATATCCTTCATCTCAAACAAAAGCGGATTCACAAATATGATCTTCATCAGGCTGCATGTTGTGGGAGATTTCAAGATGTTGGCCATTTAATTCACACTGAAGACGCAGATGTTACAGGAGCTTCTCATAAGGTTAAACCTGCTAATTCACCTCGCCAGCTGGGTATGACTCCAATGCACTGCGCAGCATTCATGGGATATTCAAGGTAAATTAATAATAAAAATTTATATATAAATGTTGAATAAAAAATTGCCGCGTGCTCTTTATTTTATATATTATGCATGTAAAATGTTATACCTGTTATTGGGGAATGCTACGTTAGGAAATGATTGGCAAAACTGCAGCCCTTAACGTCTATATAATAGGCGGAGGACCTTCACTTCGAACGCCATAAGTCTAGCTTGCACTTTTGTTCATTCCATATTGCCAGTTGGTCAATTGGTGAATAGATAAAATATTTAGTTTTAGTAAGGTTTCAGTCAGTGTTGTAACGAGTCACCTACAGGTCGAGTCACGAGTCGAGTCACGGGTCGAGTCATTTCAGTTTCTGATCGAGTCGAGTCGAGTCAGTGGCTTCACTCGAGTCGAATCGGGTCAGCAGTTTCACTCGAGTCAAGTCGAGTCATTGGTTTAAGTCGAGTCGAGTCAATAGCTAGACTTAACTCTGGTCGGGGAATTTGATCAAGTTCACCCACATCCTTGTCCCCAGGGCCCCACGGCCGCGCGCGTCTTCCCTAGGCCCTGGAACACACTGAACCGGAAGTGCAAGGAAACTTGCAGTAGTTTCTAAAGCGCATGGTCTTGAATTGGGACACTTTAGCACCCGTAACAATTTTCAAAGTGAAGTATCACGAAGAAACGAAGTATTTGCATTGACATATGTTGATAGAATAATTTTTCATAGCTAAAACTGCTCAACTTCTGCGAAATAGGATTTCTCTGAGAAGCCAATCAGATCTCTCGCTTTAGTCGCCTAATCCACAGCCTACTTTTCAACGAGTGACCGAGTGAAAATGGCTCTGGGGACGAGAATGGTCCACCTCACGCTTTTTGTAATGGTTTGCTACCTTAGCTTGCAGTTTGAAATTAGCAATCAAATCTACGTTTTAAGCTAATCACTTTAGTCATGTAATAACAGTATCTGGGCAGCCATAGGCTGTACCAATATCACAGTTCTAGTCAATATTAAGTACAACCACATGAGATGTCTCAGTCGTGCCTGCTGATCGAGTGTACGTATATACAACTAGCATAACTTGCAACTGGAGTCAGAATTAACAAAGAATAGACTTTAATTAACCATGCTTTGTAAGTTAATTTGAAATTATATAGCATTTCATAAATACCAAAAATGAAGATAGCCGGTCAGAATTAGCATAAGTACAAAAAATTTTGAGACTCCATTTTAAAAGCTGTGGCAATAGCGTTGTTTCTAAAAGCAGAAATGTAATATAGGCATGTCCGTCAGGAATATACTGTATTCTATGCAAATCCCATATATTTTCTGATAAAGTTTCGAAGTTCTCATTGTTCACAGGGCTCATTGACATTGTTTTTCCCAAGCAACACAATCACAATAATTTTGATGAATTTATTCTCTAGAAGTTGTAACTGAGTTGACTCGAGTGCAAAATCAGCAAGTCGAGTCCGAGTCTAGTCATTTGGGGCTGTTGACCCGAATCGAGTCATTTTTTTGTTTTGGACTCGAGTCGAGTCGCTGAAAATGGCAACTCGAGTCCGAGTCAATGACTCAACTCGTTACAACACTGGTTTCAGTTGTCTTGCAAGAATGAGCAATTTCGCATTAACGCATACTAGTCCATTGCAATTATTTTGCACAGCAATGGCAGCTACAAACTAAATTCTGATCTAGGCAAGAAAAAAAAAATGCATCACCACAGCTAGAAAGAGCATAAGAATGAGTAAAATTGCAGGCCTGGGAAATTTATTAATTTGTATTACGCGTGGGAATATCGACCACAATTTGGGCCGAAAGCGGTGAATTTTCCCGTGTGTAATACAAATTTATACAAAATTTGCAAATTTTGTAGGGCTATTTTTTCCTCATTTTACAAATTTCGCAACTAAACTTTGCAGTTTTATGCTTTAGTTTTAAATACTTTATTGGATAGTGACTAGACGGTATAAACGGTATAGGAGTGCGAACGGAATGTAGAATAAAATATACATAACTGCAGTCATGAATAAACATATGCCATCAACTTGAAAATCAAAGCCAAGATTTATGATGCTTGAAAATTTAGTGATAGCAATGATACCTTGAAATGATGTAAGGAACAATTGAATATAAAATTTAAAAAATAATCAAGCAATAGCACATAACATCTCACACGTTAAACTCTATGACAGCAGTCCTTGAAACTCCCGAAATTTCAGGTCGGCAAGAAATTGCCGACCTATAAAAGCGATAATTCTCAATCTGGGTCGGCAAATATTTTCAAAACAAATAGACAATATCCAAATGAAAATTTAATTTGCTTGCTGCAAATACGTGTATTTATAAACAGCAATCAATTGCAATCAATGCCAATAGCAAACAAGACAACTAACAAAATGTATGAACTGCGATCGAACAGTGCATGATGTGACCAAATGGTGTGACAGACCGTACACTACTTTATTACCCAGCCTAGACCTAGGCCTTCTATTTTTACTTTTTAATATTCAGCGCTTTTTCACATGAAAAGACTGGGACTAGGTAATTTGGGTGCGGGGCGGAGGAAGGACACAACCCTGACGCAAGCGAAAAAAATACAAGGCATAGTGGATTTCCCAACAACAAGGCCAAAACTGCCCTCAAACTGCCCTGATTAGCAGGTGGGAAATTTGTCTGAGCATGCGCGAGCAAAGTGAGCAACACAACTGCGTGGAATACACGCAACGCGTGTTTACAAAAAGGCACAATCGTGTAAATATTGCCAAATGTTTGTACAAAATAAATGACTGTTTTATGTTGAAAATGGACATGATCTAAATCAATCATACAGAATTTTTTAGTGACGTTCTATTTCAGTACCCTGCCATTGTCTCTGGCGGGTTGTCCGTGTGCATTCGATCTGAAACAGTCGCTACTATTCTGTCGAAAAATTTCGAATGTTTACATGAAAATAGAGGCAAGTCATGCATTTTACAACCTCGTAAACTGTATGAGCCCCTATTTTTACGCTTATACCTAAGATATCAAATAAAAATACATGAAACAGAGAACATTTTCAGAAAGTTTTATCGTGAGGCCACGGCCAGTTTTTAAAATATCTTTATTTCTGTTCCGGTCATCACCAAAATTACACTAAAGCCGGGCTTGAATATACAACAAATTTTGAATCTCATCAAGTACAAAAATATTTAACGTGTAACCAAAATATGCTCACGAAATCGAAATTAATAGCTAAATTTTCAAACTAGACCCTTCTCGAGCCGGTTTTCATGAAGGAAGTTCAAATTTCGGCCTTTGATTCCTGGCAAAAATTTGACAACAACACGTGCGAAGCAACTGGGTCTCAAAGACTCAGCTAAAACATTGTGAGCCCCTATTTTCCTGACGATATGTTTGATACCTACAAACACCTAAAAGTTTTTTCTTTTTATTTACCTATATTTGAAATTGAGGCCACGGGCTATTTTTGAGAAAATACAGTTCAAAGTCAAGCTATTTTTACATATTTTCAAAATTTGTCAAATTTCGCGAGCTTGTATTTTGAACTTAGACAGCTGAAGTTACATTAAGAAACATAGGATGGAATATTTGAGGCATATAAAGTTAATTTCAACTTACATTTCATTCTCATATCACGTCTTTCTTCGTTTATTACGGTTTTAAACAAGCCACAGATCGACGTATACGGTATTTACTCCCATGTTCACGTCGCCATATTAACTTCTTCCAATCCCTCGATTACAAAACAAATCATCCCAAACCAAAGAACTCATAGTCGACTTTTAAAAGAATCACCGTTAATTTCTAAATCGTTGAATGGAAAGCAAAAAATCGTCAGCTAAAACAGCTTCTTGCTAACTTTCTGCTTTGTTTTGAATGTAAATGCAATGAGCTTTGTTTCTGCCCGCAATTTTTTGGTCAGCGACGACAAATTTCCCACCTGTTGCCCTGATTGCGAAATGCCCAATTGTTGCGTTCTCAAACAGATTTATTCGCAACTTAACAGCGAATTTAAACCGATACAGGTAAAATAAACTCATTTATAGTATAAACTTACTATTTTTATTTGTATACACGTCTAGAAAATCGGGTTTTTATCATAAAGTTTGAAGCAACACTATTTATACATGTTGACAAGGTGTAGCGAAACGGCACAAAATAATAATTCTTTTATTCGCAAGACAATCTACTGTTTTGCTTTGAATAACTATATTTGCGAATTGGGAATGAGGATTTTGAAATTATTGTTCAAATATTACAGATATATCATTTGTATAAACAATGTACGTTTTTATATACAGTACTGTACGGGCTAATAATATATGTATCCGTTTTATTTTGTATATTTTACAAACACAAGACTGCTTCTTGCCAAAATTGAGAAAATATATATTAATGTACTTGTGTATAAGACAAAATTTCATGAAAGATTCTACTTTAGGTATATATTTTGACTCAGTTTATTCTTTCGCTACACCTTGTCAACGTATTAAATAATAGTGTTGCTTCGAACTTTATGATAAAAAACCCGATTTTCTAGACGTGTATACAAATAAAAATAGTAAGTTTATACTATAAATGAGTTTATTTTACCTGTATCGGTTTAAATTCGCCGTTAAGTTGCAAATAATTCTGTTCGAGAACGCAATAATTGTGCATTTCGCAACCAGGACAGTTTCAGGGCAGTTTTGGCCTTGTTGTTGGGAAATCCACTAGGCCTTCTAGGCTTGCTTCCTCCGCCCCGCCCCCAAATCACCTAGTTCCAGTCTTTTCATGTGAAAAAGCGCTGAATATTAAAAAATATAAGTAAGACTAGAAGGCCTAGGTCTAGGCTGTTTATTACCATATACTTTCACTTAAATCTTGAAGCCGGACGATTTTAATACGATGTTTACTTTTCAAAGTTTCAAGTATCACCTTTCAACAATTAAACTGCAATGTTTGTAAATTTGATACTCGCAAAGCGTATTTGACTGCGCAAGCTAAATTACTAATGATCAAAACCTAATAATTAAAACATCATCGTTGAAAATGCGTATGTCAAAGATGCGTTCGCGGAAAAAAATGCCATGAGCAAGTTCAGATATAATGACCACGTATATGCCATGTCTACGTCGTATCAAGAGGTTAGTAAATGTAAATATGTTCTTGATAAAAACGATCTGAACATAGTTAGGCTACTTAAGTCCGAAGGTTTAGCAGTTCTACACATACACTAATCTTAACATGCTCTTTCTTGCTGTGGCGACTGATTTTGTTCTTCTTGCCTAGACGAAAATTTAGTCTATACCTAGCTGGAATCATCTACACGACAGACTACGCTACATTGGTTAGCTCACTCCCCGTCGGGGATTTTTATTTAACGACCCGGCGTACTTAATCGATAAAAACCGATCACCGGAAATCCAATCGATGGTAATCGATGTTATTTACTTAATTGATATCGATTGACATTGATCAATCGATGACCAATCGATAGTCACAAAATGTTATAGCCAATTTTATCGACTATTATCGATATTCATCGATTTTCATCGATATTTATCGACAAAATGCTTTCGATTTTTATCGATTTATATCCTAAATAATCACCGCGTGTCGGCGTGTTCGAGCTAAATAGTAAACCTGTTCTCATTTTTCGAATGTACACATGTATTTGATCTGTATTATAGCCTAATGAAAATTTAATTTAATCCATTGTTACTGAATTCCATTCACATTTGAGTTTGTTTCGGCATTAAAGTACGTATTCATTAAATTACGGCGTTGCCTGTTTGATTGCATGCCTATATTAACGGAGGATTTTTTCATCAATGAAAATTAATAATAAATCGATGATCAATCGATGAAAGTCACAGCAAAAGAAGTAATCGATTATTCATCGATTTCCAATATCAATCGATTGATAAATAGCGATTGGTATTGATTGATGTTGATACTCATCGATTATCGATTTCATCGATTAAATACGCCGGGTATTTAACGATTACATCAAGTATTACGCTTACTTGTATTGCCTATAGCTAGCCTAGTTTGCCTAGACTATTTATCTTTTCAAACATCGTGATATAATTACTTTCTTATCACTATATTTTCCTAACCTATACATCCTGCAAACTGTCGATCCATGTGCGAGAGGAAACCACTGCGCCTGGACAAAACCTACGACTTAGGCCAGAACGTTGACAGACTTTTTTCACAATTGTCCTTAGCTTTAATTGAACCCACGATCTCATGGGCGAAAGACGGTTGCTCTGACGACTTTGCCTGCGAAACCACTACATGTACGATTTGCGGGATAAATTTCGTTGTGGTAAGGCCTCAGAGACACGAAATTTCTACTATATTCAGAATTCAGATTGTGCTTTTTTACGCTTTGTTTAGGTGTTTAAAGGTAATGCTTTCGTGGCCAGATGGGAACCCAAATATTCCTGATGAACTTGGTCAAACGCCAGTTCACTTGGCAGCAAGACGTGGTCGGGCGAGCAGTTTACGGCTGTTGCTGGACAGTGGCGGCAATCTTGGTAAAAGGGATAAAAACGGAGAAAATCCAATTCGATTGGCAAATGACGATGATGATTGTATGGATGTAATTTTGGGGTATCAAATCTCAGCAATGATAGCAAAATATCGTCTAAAGGAAGTGAAAGGTAAAACCAGGGCGTCTCTTATAGGTGTACATAGCGGGAAATAATTGTACTGTTTGCCGGGAAAAATATTTATTTCGTGAAATTTTCGTCTCCATGCAATGTTGCATCGCGGGAGCGAAGTTCAGTTGCATCTTTATCACTGCAGATGCATCACTGAATTATCACTGTAGCAAAATCCCGTACCTCGAAAAATCATGCCTTAAAATCCCTATGAAGAGGGCAACGATCACAGAAACTCTCCGCAAATGCTCCCAACTTGTTATAAACCCTCCAAAATACAAATATTTAGCGGCGGCCGCGCTACATTAGTAAAAGTTGAGTTTGGGTGGAAAGTATGGCATTTATCTTTTTTAAATGGAGAAGACTTTCCCTTAAACAAGACCAGCAAAATTTACATATTTGAGTGACATTTCAAGCCCTTAGCGTTGTATAATGTGGTATAACAAAGCCGAAAAACTTTATCAATGTATGGTTCGCTATAAACGTAAGTTATAACTATACAATTATCTCGAACATTTTTATGTATATTATTAGTCCGTAATAGGATGATTTTCTTAGGCCTTAAACTATCTTTTCCAAGGCCGTCTGACAAAATGTCCGGTGACGTTGAGTTTGGGTGGGACATATGTCCGATGACTTTCAGTTCAGTTTTGACTCGGAAATAAGTCTGAATGACACAAATGAATAAACGGTAAATGTTGTAAAGATATTAAATAATTTCTTTCATACTTATTTCCAAGCCAAAATTAACTCACTTGCCAGGACAGCAGTGTTAAAAAAGACTTCGACAACTTAAGCCGTTTTCCACTTCACCATTTCGCTCGCCGCCCCGCGCTCGACTACGTTTCCAGTACACCTTTTATACAATAGTACGTCGGACAAAGCTACAGTTCGGTCGGACACCAATTCACCTGGGTCGGACAAACAATAAACCTCAGTTTCACTTTGGTCGGACAGAATGTCCGGTGGTTTCCTCTCTACGTCGGACGACTTCACGAATGGGTCGGACAATGTCCGTGACCGACCGATATTTTAAGGCCTGAAAACTTTCTCGTGAAATTTGGGTAAAACCATGCAGCACTCGTGAGCTTTTCAAAGATTTTGGTGCTCTTTGGAAAACTCACTCGTGCATGTTTTATAGTCCAAAATCTACTCGAAAACATTATTAAAATTACCTATACTAACTTATACTACTAATACGTCCATGCTATATATTTAACAATTATACCGTGAGCTCGAGTCGTATATGAGCTGATGGCCGACGAGGTGCGTAGCACCTAGTCGGCTATCAGCCATATACGTTACCTGAAGTTCAGGCCCTAATTTTAAGTAGGGCCTGACACAAAACCTGTCTACACCGTGGGACGCCCACATGTTATTTTTAGACACAGCATGCAATATGATTGACAAGTGTTGTAGATTTCGATACACAAAAATTTATATTCTCATGAACATGTCCGCAGAGTGTGCATTTTGCTTAGTTTAGTTAAACTTAAAAATTCAAGGTACTTTTATATAATTATTAAAGAGTCTGTTTCTCTATTTAACCGAACAGCAAACAAATATTTAATTAGTCAGTTCTGTGCACGGCTTGACTGCCAAGCTTTCTCAAGGTCTCAACTTGCTGGACGCGAATATACTCTAACGGGCTAACAACAGCAAGGATGAAATTCTCAATAGTACCACGAAGAAGGCGATGCAGCTCAGAAAACAACGCCGGTAGGACCTGACATTAAAAAGAAGACTTTTACCGGCGAAGCCAGTTGGCAGAACATCTTGGCTGTCAACAACAAGCTTTCGAATACATGACTAGTTTGGCTGTTCTTTCAGCGTCGTGTGTCCAAAATTCGTCAACGATTTTGATAAAGCCCTTTCAAAATACTGTTTGTTTGATTTATTTTCTGCCATAAAGCATAAAAGAAAGGAAATTCGAAGAAATCGATAATGGAATTTGTTACGTGGGTTTGCATGTTAATTGTCACCTTGATCGAGCTATTTTTAAAACTGTTGTTTATGTGAACTTGCAACCAAATCAAAATCTTTGATGATGCTGATCAACCCATTCATGATGCTGATCCAATCCCACAGTTTAGATAGGTTTTGTGTCAGGCCCTATTCTGTGATTAGGGCCTGAACTTCAGGTTACCATATACGACGAGAGCGAATGGTATAATTGTTTTATAATATAGTCTAATAGCCATTAACTGAAGCAATACTTAATTATCTTCTGTTACAATGTATTGACAATTTGTTCGGCCAAAAACCGCTTGACCTTGAGTCAAGTTTGTGAAAGAAATTTTAGCTTGAGTCAAGTTTTAGAACCGGTATATCTCACAGAAAAGCTCAGATATATTATACAGCTGTTTGGTAGTACATATAGTAAGTGCTTGTTGACTGCAAATTCATTTCCCTTTCGTTGCAAACTTTTCTGAACAATTTATATTCTCAATGAACATGTTTTTTTCGCTGTTGTTTCGGTATTAATTCTTTAAAAAAATTTCTATGCAATAAATGTATTTTGCTAGACTGTCAAATTTTTTTGCGAGTTTTTCCTTGCACTATTATCTTTCTCAAAGCGCATATTTTCCTTTTTTCTGCTTCGCAAAACTCTTGGACCGCCATCTTGTTTTTCGCTACTCGTATATGAGCTGTTATACGGCGAGTAATTCAACCAATCAGATTGCAGAACAGCTCATATACGGTGAATGACTATATTATAAATACTAATTCTTTTAACGTGTTTTTGAAGTACATCTTGTATGTTGATTTTCTAGCAAAAAAGAGCATGGATTTTGGAGAAAGCGGGATTACCGAAGCAGATGATGATTCTTCAGGAAGTGGGAGCTCTCTTTCCGAAACAGGAGAATATTCGCAAAATTGCGGTAAATAAGTCTGAAAACCGCTCAGACGGGTTGTCCATAACAGAGAACTTGAACCAGTCATGTCTTGACAACGTTCCTTGGATCTACAAATTTCTACAAACAGCAGAGAAAATTAACCGAGGAATTGTTGTTATTATACATTGTTTTATACAACTTAATATACATTGATCGATAAGCCAAACTGGATAACTCTTTATTCTCCCTCAGTTCATTATTAGTATATTGCGAACAATCTTTAAACGTCCGTGTTTTACATGCACCCGTTTTGTCTACCAGTAGGTGATTCTTCTAAAGACGACGACGAAACAGTAGAGGGAGCCGTTTGCCCAGAAAAGATTACCATTAGTGAGTTGAATTGTTTTATTTTCAACGAAAATTATTTGTTACAGTTTGTTATGAAAATTGTGTGTTATTCGTAATCGCGAATCCAAATGACGTCTATTTCGGCGATTTTTTGTCTGTTTCTTTGTTTCGTTTGAACGACCGACAAAATATTCGTGTAGTGTAAATAATTATGTATTGCATTTAGTTAAGGATATCAGTGATGTTTTCTCTTGCTCTTCTTAGGCCTAATTGTTTGTCTCGCTGCACCAATTAGCCCAGTCGAATTGCATTCAGGATCCAACGTTTCCGCACTGCATTTATAGTAATACGTAGTACCGTATACTTTTCATGATATACTAGTATACGATCGATCCCAAAATTCCTTTTTATCTTTAGATTTATTAGTGCACTGAACGTTTGGAATTACTGTGTGCTTGTCGGTAACGCATATACATGCAGAGCTATACAGTAAATACAAAATTCACTCAATATATACAAGTGCGCGGCTGGACGCCTAAACTAGAAACATAATTGTAGTCTACTTTGAATTATATATACTTATTGTCGAGCTTACAAAGTAGTCAGTCCAACAAGTAGCTTGGGTAATATTCAATACAGTACTGTTACTCGGCCTTGTATTTCCTTATGATTAGGCACATTCACATGCATGTTAGTTGAATTTAAGTTCAATTTACATAAATTTCCCGACGCCACATTGCTTGAGTTTAAACCTTTCGTTTTCTTTGTTTTGCGTGTACTGTACATAGGTAGTCGTTTTACTGCAACATTGCCTTTTACTGCTTCTATCGACGACAATGACTTATCTAGTCCACAAATGTTACCCACAGACAAGATGGTTGAAAGTCAACATGGGGAAACAAATTCCAAAGGTATAAAGTACCATATTCTGAAGATTGTATGTTGTCGCATGTGGGTTATTTAAAGTAGTGAATTGGGTAGCAACGATGAAAACAATTTTAGGGAAATTGTCTATCTACACCCATGCTAAGTTCAGATGAGTGGACTCATCTGAAGTATCATGTCCTTTTGTGGCCGCAGTTTCCTATCGGGTATATTACATTGCGCTCCGTCATTCCCAATTCCCGAGAAGAGAAGAGAAGAGAAGAGGAGAGAAGTTTAACTGTATACATGCATGCACGTCGGTTGATCCGAAGGGGTTGTCTTTATCGCAGTATTCCATAACGTCTTCCTTATCTTTTTACCAGGACAGTTCACTAACAATGAAAAGCAGGCATCTACTGTATATTCGCTTGTGTGGGGAGTGGCGCTCCGTATTCTTGACACGGCATAGTGTATATAGGCTGATCACTGTTGCCTGAACACTTGACCTGTCAAAATGACCATGTATCATATGTGAAATTCACAATTTTTGTACATGGATGTTGAGTTTCAAACTTTTTCAATGCATGTGGAACTAAACGTTTGTAAAATATGAAAATTAATTTCACATGTGCATGGGAAATCATTATATCTTCTGTGGAAATGAAACACTTGCATTTTCACATCTGAAAAATCATATTTCAAATTTTTGTAAGCTAGGGATTAATATACAAAGGCAACGGCAGGTGGAACATACCTATAAAGCCGAATTATTTTCTCCGTATTAAAATAAATAGTTTTACATACTTGAAGGAGCAGTTTGTATTTCACCAGTTTAATGTTTTCTCATGTTTAACAATGTAGGTAATTTGACCACGATGTGTTCTGGTTTAAAACATGATGATGAAACGGGAAAAGAACTTGATGGCACCAAAAATATCATTACCAAAGTTCAGGACATTAAAAATGTCTACGCAGGTGAATGAAAATTATAATAATTATTATTATATGGCTTTGCAGAATTCTGGATTCTGATTGGTCGACATGCGGTCCGTAAAAATGCGTATCCGGACCGTGGTCCGTATTTTCCCGTATCCGGACCGGTTTCCCGTATGTCAATTTGACAGGCTCGAATTTGAAACGTTTTTACAAGTTTATAAGGTCATTACGTGAAGAAAAAGTATCCTTCGATCATCTTTAAGAATAAGAAGTCTTGGAAATATTAATAAGTACTTGTACCAACACAAATTTCATCGAAAAAGCTAAGAAAACAAGCCGTGTGAACTCTTACTGGCAACCGTATAAGTTTTGGCGGGAACATTTTTTTTATTTGTTTACTTGTTTCAAAAAATAAATAAAGTTGAATTTAACGTCTTTAATACCATGGGCGGTCGACTCCTTTGGAGCTCCGCTGTTTTGTTAAATTTTCTGATTCTAAACATCTATCTACAGCGACAAAAGTCAGATAATATCAACTTAAAAGTATGCTCACTACATATTAATGCTGGAATCGATAAAATATTATTTCCTGGACGTAATTCAGGCTTGCCACGTCGACATAATATCCCAGGAGTGGCTAGTGCTATTAAAGCCTCAAGATTCTTGAGGCTTTCAAAAATGTGTTTATGGTCGTCAATCTACCTACTAATGGCTGGAGACATCTGCCCACAGCCTGGTCCTGACGATGTTACTCAACTGGGTTTAGATATCAAATCGAGAGGCCTATCTGTGATCCATTTAAACGTACGCAGCCTTCGTAGTAAGCTTGATGAACTTAAAGTTAGATTACGAGATTCGAAATCAATCGATGTACTGACGTTTTCCGAAACATGGCTTCATCCAAACATATCAGACGAAGAAATACAAATCCCGGGCTATACAAGTTTAAGGCATGATCGAACAGGTAAAACTGGTGGCGGTGTTATTATATATTGTAGAAATGGTCTTACTTTTATTACAAGGGATGAACTGAAAAACAGTAACGAATCTGTCTGGGTACAAATCAATCGTAATAAGTGTAAACCTTTGGTTATCGGATGTGTGTATAGACCTCCTGACCAACCTATTGACAATTTTATTGACAATTTTAACACTTCTTTGAATGGTATCGAACAGGATTTTGACAAAATTGTTCTTGGTGATTTTAACATAGATTTCACCAAAAATGCAAATTCACCCCACAAAAGAATGCTAAAGAGGATTACGAATCTTAACGACTTAAGCCAACTAATTGAGTTACCGACTCGCGTCACTGAAAACAGCCAATCCCTAATTGATTTGATATTTACAAATGTTCAACACAGAATCAAAGAACAAGGAGTAATTCCCATTGGCCTTAGCGACCATTTCTTGACATATTGTGTTTTCAAATGTGGTGTAGTTCGAACATCTCCTAAAATAATTGAATTCCGCTCTTTCAAAACTTATAACAAAGATGCTTTTGTCAAGGATCTTACAACCGTGCCATGGCATGTAGCTTTTAATAACCCTGAAAATGTTAATGACTGTGTTTATGCTTGGAATAAGCTTTTTACAGATGTGATGAACGATCATGCTCCAATCAAAACGCGCAGGTCGAGCCGTCCCCCAACGCCGTGGATGACCTCGGAAATAGCAAAACTCATATCTGACCGGGATTTTTACTTAAAGAAAGCGAAAAGAGATAAGTCAAGTAATCATTGGGTGAAGTATAAAAATCTTAGAAATGACGTACACAGACACATTGAGAAAGCTAAATCTGATTACTACACCAATATCTTACATGAATGCCGGGGGGATTCTGCTAAACTCTGGAAGGCTTTTAATCAAGTTTTACCAGCGAAACTGACTCCTACTTTCTCTAGCCTGAAAGTAGATGATATTACATATACAACGGCAAAGTCAATCGCTGATGGTTTTAATACCTTTTTTGTGAGTGTTGGTAATAAACTCGCAGAGTGCTTTTCGCATTGTTCTGAAGAAAGTGGTAGTCTTGGAACATGTAATAGTACTTTCACAATTGCTCCAGTAACAAGTGAGTTTGTATCCAAGTGCATTATTCAGCTAAAATCAAATAAAGCCACTGGATTAGATAAGATCAGTGCTCGTATGATCAAAGATGCAGTGTCGGTAATCACACCTTCTCTTACCAAACTATTTAATCTATCAATTCAGGAAAAAGTCTTCCCAAACAATTGGAAATCTGCTAGAATAATTCCCATTTATAAATCAGGAGATAAGCAAAATCCGTCAAATTATAGACCAATATCAATTTTACCAACCATTAGCAAGATACTAGAGAAAGCTATTCATAAACAGTTATCTGCATTCCTTGATGACAATGATTTACTATCAACGAGTCAGTTTGGATTTCGTCTTAATTCCAACACTGTACTGGCTACAGCACAATTTACTGACAAGGTTTTACAATCAATGGATGCTGGGGAGCTTACTGGAACTGTTTTTATAGACTTAGCAAAGGCATTCGACACCGTAAACCATGGAATCCTGTTACGTAAGCTACATCTACTTGGTGCTGATGACCATGCTTGTGAATGGTTTAAATCTTTTCTCTCCGAACGTTCACAGGTAACAGTCTATAATAACGCCCAGTCTGAAACTGCAAAGATATCAATAGGAGTTGCCCAAGGGTCCATTCTTGGGCCATTATTGTTTGTGATATATGTTAATGATTTGCCGAATGTCTTAGAATCCTGTCACGTCACCCTGTTTGCTGACGATACAGTTTTATACTGTTCGTCCAAATGTCCAAAGCTATTGCAACAAAACTGAACTCTGATTTAACAAGAGTCTGCGATTGGCTGAAAACGAATCATCTTACTATTAATATTAAGAAATCCAAATTTATGCTTATCGGTAGTGGTCCACGCTTATCAAGATTGTCCACGTCCTTAGTAACATCCGTTGGAGATGCACCCCTGGAAGAAGTGGAGTCATACAAGTATCTTGGCGTGATGATAAGTAATAACTTGACATGGCACGATCACATCGAATCTATTAAATCTAAGATTAATAAGAAGCTGGGACTACTAAAGCGTATTAAGAACTATTTACCGTTACATAGTAGAATATTATTTTATAATTCTTATATTTTGCCATCTTTTGACTATGCTGACACAGTATGGGGAGACAGAGGGAATGAAACCCTTATGGCAGATTTACAAATCTTACAAAATAAGGTAGCACGTATAATTTTGGACCTGGATTATGGATCGTCAGCCAGTTCTGCTTTGAAGAAGTTGGCTTGGAAAGATCTAAAGACCAGGAGGATTGTTAACCGTTTGATATTGATTTATAAATGTAAGAATAATCTTTTCTCTTATAATTTTGAAATCACATATCATCAGGATATGCATGCTTATAACACTAGGTCTAAGTGTAACATACGTAAATCAGCGGCGAGACATAAATGGGGACATTGGACAACGGTCAATTTTGCCAGCAATGACTGGAATGAATTGCCCAAGAAATTCGTGAAGCAAAAGACCTTCAAACTTTTAAAGTCTACTTAAATAGCTTTATTGATACCTAGCTTTAATTATCCTTATATATTTAGCCTAGTTCCTAAATAGCATTACTATACTTACATTTAATTAACACTGTAAAGTTTTTTGTAGTTTAGCAGGACCCTACTGAAAAACACATTATTGTGACGTAGGCTTCCTGATTAAAAATTGCTTGAAATCATATAAACTGGGTTTATAAGTATTTTTTTCTGGGGGTGCATGGGGGTACCGAAAAAGTAGTTCTAAAGCGATTGTTAATTAAACATGCTTTTCCGTAAACAATATTCGGTGACGAAACCAAATCTAAAGGAAGAAAACTAGCAAATAGAACATAGCTCAAAAATACATTTATAACGCTCATACAAATTATATGAAAATCAGAAAATGTGTTTATATAAGGAGCCATATAATAAACGGTTTATTAACCTCGTTTTGCTCGGTCTGTACGGGATAGTATTTGCCTTCGGTTTATCCGCACAGAAATCGCTCCTTCGTCGCTCGGTCTGTACGAAAACCTCAGGAAAATACTTTCCCGTACAGACCTCGCTCTCGGTTAATAACCCTTTACTTTTATTCACTTTAAAATATGGAAGTTCTTACAAATTGTTTAATTTTCCATTCGATTGTAATGAAATCATAGAATCTTTTTGGTAAAATTGCATTCTCCGTTGAAAAATCCGTAGCAGACGAAATACTTATTTTGTCTTCCTTGTCCCAAAAATTATAATTCCAACATCGCAAAATACTGTAAATACAGTCAGCCCGCTGTTCTCGAAGTTAAATTTTATAGGGATAACACGTTGCATGGAACGCACATTTTATGACAAATACACTGTAAACTAAAAATTTAAATGGAACTTAGGGGCATATTCTTAAGCGCACAAAATTGAGGATAGGAATTTCAATGATTAAACATCGATTGTAATGGAATGGAATTCTAGTGTTTATGTGTTCGCAATTGTAGTGCTTATGTGTTGCTATAAAGCACAAATGCACCCCGATGCATTTGGATTAACGTTGGTTATAAAACAACCTAGGATACTAGATCAAACAGCAAACATGCAAGTCCACGCGACGATTACCTTTTGGTTCGTTCAGGATTGGGATTCGGGCAGCGTTTCCATGTTTACTGCCATGGTTAACTTGCCAAAAAAAACCAGTTGCATGAGATTATCTGTCCTAAATGAAATGCATACAAACTCATATACAGGTCCTAGACTAATATGCATATGGTCAACAAAGCCACTTAAACAGTTCATTAATTAATAATTTACGAGGAAAATACAAAAGAAATGGATGTTCAATCAATGTTTATAAATCGCATAAAGATTTGTCCTGATTTACATAAACTTCAGCTTCGATTTTCTCGGCTTAGACAATGTTTATTTTTAAAATTACTTCGCCAATGAACTCATAAGATGGGTCATTTTTTAAGTACGATAAAACATTCGCATCCGATCTGTATCTGATATACAATATCAGATACAGATCGGCTGCGCATGTTTTATCTAGTACTTAAAATTTTCTTGGCAAATGCCAGACTAACATTGTATAATGTAACGCTGTGATCGAAGCTCAGTTTATAGTTCTGTTTCTAATCCCCGAGCCGACGGCGCGAAGCGCCGTGCGATGGTACTAATTCCCCCCGGCTATTTACTCCCGGAGAAATGAAAGCATTAGCGAAGTCTAAAGTTCATCAATGAGCGCGGACGTCTGTCACCAACGATGGGTGGTCATCCTCACTGATCTCAAAAATATGGTGGACTGTCATGAATAACGGACACTGATTGGTCCAATTTAATGTTTGCATTATAACGACTGCATGACGACAGCGAAATAGCAAACTTAACATTTCTTGATTTGATGATTGATAAATTGTTTGCAAATATATTTCATTTTTGCTCGTATTTCTGCAAGATTTTGTAAATTTCAAGAAGGAAAGGGCGAAAGAATCGGTTAAAAGAAGGGAGCCGACGTTAACGAAGGTAACTAAACAAGACAGCATATATAATTTCAGTGTATGTTTAATATTGATTCCCTTTTTTATTATATTGAATTTTTTAAATAAAAAATAAAGCAAAGTTATTTGCAAGCGAGAATTTGAAATCATTTTATTGCAAACTCGAAGTTTATCGATAAAGCCATTTAATAGTTAAAGGCAGTTTAGTTTTATAAAGAACACTTTAAAACGTTTTGTGAATTGTTTGTGGTTGAATTTTACCTTAAATTGTAGCTGGTATTACGTATAACTACATACATAACATATATATATATATATATATATATATATATATATATATATATATATATATATATATATATATATATATATATATATATATATATATATATAATTCTTCAATTGGTTAAAATGACCAATTTAAATTGGTGCTATAACAGTACAGCTGCAAGAAAGGGAAACCCATGCACATTAACTATATATATGAAAAGCTTACTAAATTCGAATCCGGTCCAGTTCACAGACAGAAATTCCTTCTTATTGCAAACAAGACGCCTGCTCAGGCGTTCACACTGGCCTGAAAATAACGAGATACGTGCTATGGTGCAAAAGGCAGGAATACAAATCTTAAACCGCAAGCAAATTTTATGGACTTTTTAAAAAAATAAAAGACCTTTTCGGGAGACGTAATGGAGATCGATGCACGTGCAAATCATGCCGACCTACAGAATCGATTTCCGGTTTTTCCTAACAGCGCGTTGTTTTCATGTGCGTTCCATGGGCCGCGCTAAAAATATAAATATTCTGTAAATACCGAAATAAAAGATGAAAATCTCAAGACACCAGCTTGAAAATAACACTATAAATAGTGTTTTCGATTCTGGTTCCAATAACATTATCACGAAAAAGATATGTCCAAAGGGGCCGAAGTTATGTTCGGCAAAATGTATGGCTAGTTTACATTGTTTGTTGTATTATGAAATATGATACTATACTTGTATTAAAATTCGCGTCGAACTAATGTTATTGTAAATGAGTAGACTTGCCACAAGTCGACCTCGAACGAAATGCGTTTCTTCGAGGCCGACTTGTGGCAAGTCTAGCAAATGAGAACCATACAAATGATACAATAATGTTTCTAGTTCTTGTTGGTATTTTGAACGCACGCTTTATCTTTAGTATAGCTACCACAAAGCTTTTCGCGCGGATTATATTTCGTGGAGTAATATTATATTTTGTGGTTTTCGAGTCATTACACAAAGAAAAACACATTAATTCAACACGCAAGAAAGTCCAGAGTACGACACAACGTAAAATACATAGGAAACCGGCACAATTCTTTGAAAATTCAACGAAACTGTGTAAAATATAGTTGATCACTCTGTGAAAAGCCGCCATTGCAGTTCGGAATTGTGCGCGTGCGTACAAGTGTATAGGCTAATAAACGAAAAATGTACCACAAGCATGGCATGAGTCGGCTATTACGTACATATATACGAGCTTATTACTATATTATCTAAATCATGGAACCGAGGGAATCGATGGCATTTTGGCTTAATCGTTGCACCCTGAGCCTGCGATGAGCTAACGCAAACTCGATTTCTCGACTACGAAAAAAACAGAAAAGGGGGGATTTAAGACACTTGGCCTTACAGGCTAAAGTAAGTCAATTTCCATCAACACATTGCGAATCGAAAAGCCGAAACCGCATTGCCCGAGCTTAGGCTTTATACAATTTGCATATAAATTTTACAAAATGTTTTTGTTTTTCATTAATGTTTGTGTATTGCGGCGTACGTTTTCGAATTTTCGTAAGCTTTAAATAACGCAAATTACCGGATGATCGTTTCATGCATAAATAAACAAATTATAGTTGTTATATTAGTTACAAACTTAGCAAGACGATAGCAGTCTTTCATAACTATATGATGAACAACATTGCAATTAACAGCTGCAATACATGATTTTCTTTAAAATGATAAAGTCTCTTCACGATTTGTTGCGAGTGATGTCTACCTAGCGCACATAGACACTTCATAGACTTCGCGTTTTTACAATTAATAGCATTTGTTTGTTGGAAAGACCAAATTGATTTCAGGTACTGTACACAGGAAGATTGCATTTGCCTGACTCTTAGTCTCTTAAGTAGAAATTGACCGACTAATGAATATTTCTGACTCGTACGCCTATGGCACTGACCATGAAATCAACCAATCACGTTTGGTGCATGTCCACCACCCTATAGCTATATAACAATACTAGCTACTTGTTTAATATGAGAAACCTCATATCTGTTTTAATATCAATCTCAGTTGATGCATTTTTATAGCAGAATTATACGCACATGACGCTTGTTGTTTCTATAGTTTAATTGTTACAGTACGTGTTAATTATAATGAATAAAGTTAACAGTTCTGGCTGGGCTCATCATCATAGGAAATAATAAAAGCGCAACGGAGGTCCATGCAGTATTAAAATGTTGGTGATATCAATAATTTGTTACTGCTGGAGCACATGCTATTTGAATTTCCACAGGAACGGATGCCATTGACTTTAACAAATGGAACATTTATAATATATTCAACACGAACAGCTAGTCTGTCCTCATAACTTTACAGTAAAGTTATTTTCAGTTAAATCTAGCATTACTGTTACACTGTAAATCATGACATCCATAATTAATCATCCATAATTAATCATCCATAATTAATCATCCATAATTAATCATCCATAATAATCACCATTTTCACAAGTGTACAGAGAGTACAACTTACCCGATATATATATAGTTTATTCACTTGAGGAAATGTTGATAGTTATGCACAACCATTGCCAATTCTTCATTTGCATGCAAGGAGCACTAAAGCCGGTTACAGACGAGCATGTTTTTTAAGACAAATTTTTATGTGACAAGTTTTATTTGCCAATTAGTGCATGCACGTGTGTATATGAAACAAATTTTATATGACAAGTTTTCATATGACAAGTTTTATTTACTGGCGTGGTGTGAACGTGTTAACAAGTTTAGTTTGACCATTTATTAGTGGCCAGCTGGCCGATCACATCAAATGCTCAGATTACTTTGACAAGTTTTCTTTGTTGACCCATACAGACGAGCAAAATTTGTAGTTTGACAATTTTTTCTATGACAAATGCACCTAACAGCATGATCTTTATCCCATATAGGAAAATTTAACACATTTTTCCTGTAAAGCTAGTACAAAATTACATTATTTAACAACTATTGAATCAGTTAGGGGTGTATAATAAAGCAAGTGTCCAAATCAATGCAGCCAAATCAAAATTGTTCAGTTCTCCATGCATGCAGCGATGTACTTCCTCATCAATGGACAACTCACTGAGAACGAGGTTGTAGACAGCTGTGGTTTGAACATTTCAGGCTGGTTGTACATTTGGCAATGATGTACTTGCAGGAAAGCGGTTAATTGTTGTAGCATGAATGAAATGGATTTCCAAAAAGCTCCAGCCGCATGTGAGGATGCGTATTGGCTCCTAGCTTTCTCCACACTCACGCACTACCATAGATATCTTATATATAGAGTAGATAGCGCATCTCTTTTAGTAAAATTGAAGGCAAGAATATTCCAGCGGTTACCCCCATTTGAATAGATGGCAGCCATGTTGGTGTTTCCCACTCGCTAATAAACGCTTAAAAAGCAACAATAACTTTCATCATTTGAATAGTTTAAAAACGTATTTGGAATAGGTTTACCTTAATATTTAAGATCCGTGTTTAATTAAGAAATAGAAAACATACGAATCTTCTCATTTCATGGAAATATCCTGAGTCTGCAATCACGGCTTCAATTTTTAAATTATAGAATAATTAGATGCACTATCTAGTGTATATAATATATCTATGCGCACTACACAGAAGGAAAAGCAAAGAGCATGCAGATTTTGAATCGAGTAACTTTGTTGTTTAATTTAATAATTTAAAACAGCACTGTATACAACTTTACTGCCAAAAATGAATATCAACTAGTACATTTATTCATACTAACTCATTAAGAATTGTCTTGGTATGAAAATATATCTTTCTGTTGTTTTGCCCTGTTGAATTGCCATGTCATTTTCTCAACTTCTTTACCAGAATATTACGTATATAGCTGAGCCAGCTTCCTAAGGTTCTGGAATCTATGATAGGTGTTGCATGACTTTGCGGTTTCCTTAATAACTTCATATTAGCAACGTTTCTGCATGTGAAGAATAACTGCATTCCCATCCTTCTATTAAGTTGTACATATACAGTTGCAGTTTCCTTGACAGTCCTTGTGATGTCCTTAATCATTTGTAAATGCATGATTGACATTTGCCTGGCATTAAAGTTTGAGAAGCACTGATGAATATCCAAAATATAATTCAAGTGATTTGCTTTTCATTCCACAAACTGGAAACCTAAACATGGATGTTACAATAAATCTATCCAATTAATTAACGGTAGATTTGTTCCTAATTGAGGGCGAAACATACTAACATTGGAACAAAACTACATATAAATGATTAGCAATCTTTTAGTTTTATTCACTATTCAGTTTGTAACACGATGGTCAAATGCACCTCTATAATAGTAAAATGAACTAGGATGTGCATGTGTAAAAGGATGTGTTTAAGTTCCAATTTCTTGTGTTAGTGGTGTGGATCAAAGGCAAATTCTTCCACATAATATAAGGCATAAGGTATAAATTACAGTATTATTAACACTGGAGTACTTGTTGATACATGTGATAGTTTTTAGCCAAAATAACTTAAACAAGTGCACGGTGTAACGTTTACAGTATAAAATGGATGAGTGCATGATGAATCTGTGGTCCACTAGAGTGTTTCATGTTATATGTAAACAACGAGCTTGAGTGTTTCATTAGGGGAGCCAAACACGAGAAAACTGTATGAAACACGAGCGCGAAGCGCGAGTGTTTTATTGTTTTCGAGTGTTTGGTCCCCTGATGAAACACGAGAAACGAGTTGTTTACACAACATCTCAAACGAAAACATTTCATTGGCTTATATATATTATTATAGTATATTGTTGTGTTTTGACTTGAATTTGTAATTAGGATCTCAGTTATTAGATGAAAACCGTTTTTCATCTAACAACAGTGATGGTATATGATTTTTAGCGTGTTTCCTTGCCGTATCCAACCTCAATCATGTGACGAATTAGGGTGAGTTCATTCGCTAATTTGCTCATGAATTATTAATGTGTTTGAGATTATCAAATAATAAATTTCTCAAAACTAAGCACTTTTTTAAAAAAATATACGTTGTAGGCATATTAGCGCATAGGGCCATTACATGTTGAACTACAATTATAAGTAACAATAATATACATATTGTTGTTTTTCAATTACCTTCACAGTCACAGTGCTGTTGTTCAGTGCCAAGGCAGATTCGCTATAGCGCATGTACTCAATCTCAAAGAATCTTGGAGATATTCGCAGCGTTTACGAGGGTCTTCTGTTCTCTCGCTATAGCCATCTCGAAGAAGATCCTGAGGACGAGGTTGGTGAAACTGCAAATTTGTCAATCCCGTTTCTTAGCAGTGTTGTAGACTAGAGTCAATAACAATATCATTTGCAATACTGATTTTTTCTGTGTTGGTGTTGTGTACTCACAGGTGAATATGAAGTTTGTGATGTCACTCTCAGTGTATATCCACACCGGGCAAGCTTGAAAAATATGCCTGGGCATTGGGCTAGTATTCCAAAGGTCGTAGGTTCGATTCCCACCGTGTCCAGGCATATTTTTCAATCTTGCCCGGTGTGGATATACACCTAGAGTAACATCACAAACATCATTTGCAGTACTGATTTAAATATTCTGAAGGTTTAGTAATAGTAATTCCAAATTCATATTAAGTGTATATTTTAAACCTTTGACAAATATTTCGACAAATACCAAAATATCGATTGACATAATATTTACAATTGTTGACAGTTGTGGACAAACAAACCCCTAGTATCGTCGAACTATATTTCAATCTTATTTCTGCTGAAATATATCGGGTCTTATAGTTATGGTATCAAAATAAACAATATGAAATTAAAGGTCAATGGTATAAGTTGGAAGGTTAAGAATTAACCACAATAAATAAATGCATTTGAAATCAAGCATGCGTGTCTTATAGGTTATCATATATATACTATTAATTTTAGAAGTGTGGCATAATTCGGAACAGTATAGTACAAATGATACCTATCGACTCTGTCGAGGAAAAGCAAGGGTCAAGTAGCGCTAGTTGATGAATGATGTCAAATTTTAGAAAGTTGATCAGTACTATAGACTTTGATTAAGCGGCATATATTGTGCCATTCCATAACATATAAAATCCATCTTTTTATATACCAAACGGATATTAAGTAATTTTATAATTTCGATGTAGACTTTGTACTCTTTGGAAATGCGGTAAATGCAAACGGAAAGACCAAATTAAAAGCGTTAGTTACAAATAAAACAACTATATAGTGATTCACAGCTACGTTTTTTATCTAAAGATCCATATATTATACATTGATTCAGTAATATAATGTCGGTTCCCTGCTGTGGTTGAGTGCCTTTTATTGAGCAGTAGATTGACGAAGGAAGCGCAAAGGACCAATTAGAGGAGACATTAGGTTGATTAATCTCTTGTCTTTTGTTTCAGCATTATACAAGGCGAACAGTAGCTATGCGAGGTTAACTGCCGAAAGCTATAGGCCGAAGTCTCGCTAAATATAAAGTAAACATGTTCGAAGCGTTTTGGAAATTCACATTGATTACATGTTATTATCAAGTACTTGATAATTTCTCGTAGACAACAAATGGCCACTTACGGTCTATGGCTCTGGTTACTTGTTAATTTGGTAAGCAAATATGGAATTAATACGAGTAACTACCGTGTGATCGAAAATAGATTTAATTACTTATGTATTTCTGTTCTTCGAAAATCTACTGAATTTTCGTTTTAGCAGAATGACCAACAAGTTATTCAACGAATTACGAAACGAAATATTGATGCTGTTGGGGAATGTCCAAGTCAAGAGGTAAGTGTTCTTCAATATGAAACTAAACACAATACTTATTACAATTTTTAGTTCGAGTAATTAACTGAATTGATATATTTATGTTTGCAGTCTCGGCAACTGAATTCATTTCTCTGGGCATTGGAAAGAAATCCCCCAGTGTACTTCTTCGGTACTATACATGTACCTTACACTAAAGTGTGGGATCATATTCCAGCGAATAGTGAGCGGGCATTTTACGAATCACAAAACATTTATTTCGAGCTCGATCTTACGGACGCAGTCACATTACAGACGCTTGCGGAATGTCAAATCCTCCCTGAAAGAATGTTGCTTCGAAAGGTGATTCCAAGGACCCTATTCAGGCGAATTCGAAGACACTTGTCATATATTCAAAGAATTTTCCCTCAGTGGATTACAATGGAGCAGCGTATGAGGGGTTTAAATCCAATAAAATTATTCTTATCAATGACAAAAGACTGGCGAAAGAAGAGACCTATCTGGATAATGTTGTTGCTGAACGCTTTGAACGAATACGATACCAAAAGTCGTGGTGTTTCAGTCCTCGATACGTTCTTGATTCGTGAAGCTGCTTCAAGGAATAAGAGGAAGGGCTCGATTGAAAGTGTCGAAGAACAATGTGGGCCTCTCAATGCTCTTAATAACAGTCAGGTAATCCTTTTGAAACTAAAAACCTTTGTATATATATATAACGTACTCCGGATTAACGTTCTTGCGTACTCATGATTTAACAATATATATTGTTTCAAAAGTAATGATTACTTATCCTACAATTTATTCTTGCAAGTTTGATAATGATTTGAAATTAAATCGAGATATTTAATTCGAACTTGTTTTCTCTCAAAAATCTGGGTTGTTTCTGATGTTTCAATATTTCAATGCAACCTAAAGTCGCGTAGGCTTGTAAAAAATTACAGTATGACATACAGTATATATATCTGTTATTTTCAGGCATTTTTTCACATGCATGCAGTAATAAATTGAACAGATTTAGTTTTTCCTCTTTTGAACTGATACGCTGTTTTGGTACTATATATATAGGTCAAGATGGACGGTGTGTCCAACTGCATGGTTCTGTATTCTATTTAAGTATAATTTGGCATGGATTTTTAATTCGCAGTTCGTTCCCACAGGCACGCCTTCAGTTCCCAGGCATTAACATGCAACAACGCACTTAGCTAATTTTGGTTATGTCCGAGAGGTATAGACCTTGTTAATATTTGGATCAAAATAATTATCTTTTTTCGGTAATCAGTTTTTATTATGATTATCATGCGGTATCGATTTGTGAGAACATTATATATCATTGAAGACACACCGCAATGAAGTTTATACAAATGTCTGCCTGGTACAAGAACCTGATACTCTATAGTTTTTTGCCTTTATTACGAGAATAATAATGGCGAATTTTGCCTAAAAAAGCCGTAAGGTCGCTGAGTTGGAATTAAATTGAATCACGTTTCTATATAGATATAAACATGCACGCAACAAATTATGGTTGAAAACTTATATTACATTAGGCATTTCTGTTCATGCGAAATGCCTTGAAAAACGTAAATTGTGGAAAAGCTATTTGAAACTGCCTTTGGTAGCGGGTTCAAGAATTCGCAATGTACCCCTCATGCATTTATGCTCGATCATTGCAATTAAAATCCAAATTAAAAACCATTATTATTATACTTTCGTCTAATTTGCGCATACATCACATCAAGCCATGCATGCATGCCCATGCTAACTATATTTTCTGATACTGACATAGCTAACTGTACTTCTTTATATTGCTGCGGTTATATCGCATATAAATGTATATAGTGGGGTCATGCAGAAATGTTATCTAGTTGACGAACCGTGTAACCGCATAAGATCTCCCATCGCTTGCAGCTTTTGTCTTCATTGAGACTTCAATTTGAGGGTGTCCACAATCGACATCCGAGCAATCGATAATATACTAAAGCTTACTAGACTGCGTAGTTTTTCTAATATGAATGTATTTAAAAAATGAGAAGATATACTGTAGTATTAAGTAAAATAGTACTGGCACATATATTCTGTACGTAGGGACACCTTACATCACTTCCATCAGAACATTGAACATAATTATTTTTAACCCGCCGAGGTTTCTGCATGAAAAAAAAATCTGCATTTATCTGTATGAATGCTACAGTATACTATAGGTATGCCAATTTCAAAGGTGAATTTATAAATATCACTGTATTGAAATTACTTTGAATGATTTAAGGTGCGCTTTTGGTGAAGAATTTTACCAGTTATAGACACATTCTAAACCTTATAATTCGTATACGCATGAAAAGGAGTGGCCTTGCGCACTAATAGCCCAGAATGGTTTTGTAATTTTCATCAACTAACCCCATTAAGGCATGTTTGCAACACATTCAACCAATTTGGTCAGTGTATCCAAAGCCTATTTTACGTGCCGGTGAGAGACTGAAATGAAGGGCTTCCCATCCTTGAAACTGTGCGAAAAGAGGCAGAAGCGCCTTTTATATATTAGTGACAGTTAGATTCCCCTATAGCAAGTCACACATAATATTGTACACAATTGCATTGTACATACAGTACGTATACGGTACCCAACATAAAGGCCTAATGAACAGCTCAACAACCAATCTAAAGATTCTATTAAGATAAATATATAAATTTATCAATGGCTGCAAGTCAACAAGTTTCGTTAGACACATTAATCACCTTACCTTTTTAGGTCAATGGAATTATTAAGCATTATCCAGAACGCATGTGGCCTTAAAAATAAAGCTAAAAATGAATGGGGTGGGGAGTAATTACCATTAATGCTTTCAACGGTGACTTGAATTAGGCCCACACTGTCAGTGGTGGACAAAATTCACGTGGAGAGTTATTGTATTGACCAACGTCTTTGTACAATGCCATTATATTAATGTGGACAAACACCAGCAGCCCCATGTTGATAAAATTAACATACAAACAGCTTGTGTTCAATACAACACGCCGAGAATTTAACTTTCCGTTACAAAAAAGAGTCTTTGTCTTGTACATGCAATGTCATGTAATGTCAAGTGCCAGCACTTAAATATAAGTTTCCGCTTTGCAATTCTGCTCCGTGATTTGCTCGTTGCAAAGATCAAAGTGGCAAAATTTTTCGAATAACTTAGACTGAACATTTTCAAAAGAAAACTATGTGACTCGTTTACGGTCTATTTTATTATAAATTTCCTTGATATAGCTTAGCGTTTAAGCTCTAGTTGTTGCACAATATTTATCTTTGCGATACATAACTGGAACATGGACAGTAATGCGTGATGTGTATATAATTCTAGAACATAATTTAAACGCAAAGTGTGAGTTGATTGGCCAATAGTAGTGCGTGTTGTCATTTCATGACGTCGTGTATTCTTTATAGCATATATAGGTGTATGAGTTGGCATGAGCCACAACTTTTTAAAGAGGACATTATGAAGCTTTAGATTAACAAAATGAACAAAATTAACAAAATAAAGCTTTGACAAGTGCTTCATGCCTTCAACTACGTTTGAGCTCGAACGCGATACATGGTAATGTTGGGGAAGCATAATATGGTCAGAAAAGCTATATTAGGTCGCGTGATTATGATCAACTCTAGTGCACTGTCATCCGAGTTATGTATGTAGTTTTTCCTACCAAAGCCCACATTGCATGACGCAACGATACACCAATGGAAAATTATCACGAATGAGACTATTAAATAAGAGCGCTGTATCTAACTTAGCGTCAACTAATCACTTAATTTAAGGCATATAGAAAGATATATCGTGTAACAATATGAGGCTTATGCAAATGAGAAGAAGGAATTGGGAGAACCGCTGTACCGATGTTAACCCACCACTCGTGGCTTCCTGCATCCCTTTTGTGGGGGTTTATTTAGCGGATCTCCTTTCTTGTTTGCATGTATGTATAAGATTCATAGATTATGCCAAGCATTATTACTGCACTATACATTTACATACTGTAACTCTAATCCATTCATGAATCCAGGTACATATTCCAACTAAACAAGTGCATGAGTGTCGCAAGAGGCTTGTGTTTAATTGCATGCATATAAAAGAATTGCCTAATATTGAACAACAAAGTCCTCACATCTCGAACATTCTCATTCTTTGTTCAAAAAAGGTATTTTAGAAAAGGCTGGAAGTGTTGTATACGCCCTCAGCCACTCCATGCATCTAGCATTTTTTCTTTTATTACAAACACATTCTTTTAACGCCCAGAGGTCACTTTCTATAGCAAATGAAAAAATTTAAAAGCTCCAATAAGTTCCAAACATTCCTTTACATTCTGTGTAACGGGATTAACCTAAAAACACACGTAACCAACATGCATATGATAATAACAATAATCACATGGAATACACGACTACATGGAATCGATGAATGGGAACGAGATTCGGGATGAAATATCGAAATTTTCGCACACATTTATTTGATTTATTTGATGTATTTTTAGCCTGTGCCACGTAGACTGTCTTGATTCCTCATAGATCCGAGTCCTGCTTCTATCTCGATTCCTCTGCTATATAAGAGGAATCGAGCTTGAGTCTATCACCTATGCTAATGCATGTTGGGAGTAACTGAGAGACACGCGGGCATGTCTGGGGAACACATGGATCAAGATAGATTTTGCAATGAAAACACCGGAAGAAAAGCAATTATAAAATTTGCGAACAAGGCAACATGTAAGCTGTGGGAAACAAATAAAAAATTATTGAGCAATTGACGAGAAACTCAGGGCCCCTCTTGGAGGACCCTTATATAACTGTTTCCCAAAATATGTGCTAGGTCGAAGTGATATATGGATTGTATTTTACACGCATAGCAGCTGATATACAAGTATTTTTAGTGGATTATCGCATGCGTAAGTTGCGCAGTAATTATTATCCTGCTACTTAATTTACGGAAAGAGCTCTAACATGACAATTGTGACATAATAGTTAATGAACGTACATTGTTAGGAAACTATGCTTTCATCAAGGTTCTCGTGTATCTTATGCACGGTCACGGTTAGTATAATTGGCTTGTATTGCTAATTTTTTTACATGCATTTACTAAAGCGGTTGATGCGTATTACCTGGACATGGAGTGTTTGGTTTTAGTGGATGCTCGACGTGCAGAATTTCTAAAGACTTTCATAGGATTGTAGGCCTATTATATTTTTATAACCATGTTTCGATAGAATATGTCTCTCTGCCGTCGTTTAGCCATTTCTAACTTCTCCGGTTCAAACGCGGTTCAAAACATTTCTAAAATTTGCCGGCCTGATTAACCATGTCGTCGTTGTATTAACTAATATATGGTGAAATAATGCCCCCCCCCCCCCAGTTATGAACTATTCATGTTCCTTTCAACCCCACCCTATAACTGCAATACCAATAGTAATACAGATATTTGAACACCATAATTTTTTCCCTATTTTAGGTCATTGTTGCCCTCAATCAGACTTTAATTTTACATGAAAAAATAAGGCGTGGTAAAGCCGAGATGACATACTCCACCAAAGAACTGATTTATCATTATAACTGTGGTGATCTGAACGAGGTGCTGTTTGCACAAGACTTGTCGAAAGTGGTCAGTCTGCAGAATTCATCGCATTCCAGCAACCATAATGAAATGGAACAGGCAAGAAAACTGGATGAATATTTGAGAGAAGAGTTGATTTACAAGAGGAATCGAAGAATGGCGAAACGAGTTCTGAAGCTTATCAAAGAAGAGCCAAAGAAAAAGTTTTTCTTCGCCTTTGGCGCAGGTATTACTTACTTTTGCACAGTCCTTTTCAACTGACCTGAGTGTTTTTATTAGAATGCAATGTGAAATTTGTTTACTGCCAATAAAACATTGCTTTCAATCCACCTCTACCAAGGGATCAAATGTACATTTTTCGTATAAGACCTTCAAACTAAGATCGTAATTCATTGTTTTGACACGTGAAGAAGCATCCAACAAATAAATTTCAGCCATATATATAATCGGCAAGAACGATTACTATTTAATGGCAATGCGAACTTTCACCCTCATTTACATGAGACGCTGATTGAGACCGGTTGACTTTAAATTATATCAGATACACGATAACGAGGCTCTATAGCCAATGTAAAGTAGCCTACTATCCGTGAGGTAGTGTACATGTATTGGAGTTAAGCCATGACTTTCGTGTTCGACATCATGAAATAGTCTTCATGCATCTTTATTTTTTATCCGCTTCATGCGAATCGATCTTGCCGCTAAAGAAATACGTCTTGGGAAGATTGTATGAAGTTCGGAAACGCTATACAGTAGATGACCTCTCTAAACATTATGGTGCAAATTATGCGATTGATGATTTTGACTATAGACATTTTCAAAGAACCTTTTTATCCCGTACTATATATAGCTAATTGGAAAGTCCATTGGTGTAGCCATAAAATTGCGATCGAACAAGTGCTTTCGCGAATCTCCGATAAAGGCGAGAAAATGTTTAAAATATCGTCTACTCTATGACTGGGGCTATAGGCCAAGTCAAGTCTAAAATAAATATGTTCTCCCCGCCTTATTTGCAGCAAGAAGTTTTATTACTCCTGCGTAAATTCTATAGTCAATTTGCTAGAGCTTTAGCGAAAGCAATACTGTTCATGCGCAATCTATAAGGAGTCGATCAATACGAGGAGATTTGCTAGACGGATGTTTGTGTTACTGATATCTATACTACCGTCCATGCAGGAGACAATCTGTTGCACTCCTCAGTGGAGGAATAAGTCGTTTTCTGGCTTTGAGAACGCGAATTTCACATTCTATAACATGTATATATGATTCTATATATGTATATATGATATGGTTATACAGTCGAACCTTTATTAAGCAGCCCTCCATTGAGCGACCACCCTCTATTAAACGGCGGCCACATATCGAAGTCCCGATATTTTTGTAATACAAATACTATAAACTATCCCTTTATTAAATGGCCACCTCTATTAAGCGACCGCGGCCACCCAAAGAGCGGTCCAAAATTATGTTTTATGCCAATTTTCACCTCTATTTAGCGGCCAGCCTGCAGATTTACTCGGCACAACACCTTATCAAGAGCGCCGCAAATAAAAGTCAAGCTAATTTGCTTTATTTGTAAAATAATGCTTAAAAATTATGTTTTAACGCATGCTACTTTCCACCTCAAAAGCATTGTCTGTAGTAAATGTATCAGTACGTGTTTGGCGCCCTGATAGTTCTAAAGTCTACTCACTATTGTACTCTGTGATTTATAATTAAAATAGACATTTGACTACGCCCAGGGTCTATTATTTGCGTACCTCTATTTAGCGGCCATCTCTATTAAGCTAATAGAGGTTCGACTGCATATGTATGCAGCTATTTCAATTAAGGTTGTCCACGAGCAAAGCGGAAAGTCGAATACGAGCGCGAAAGCCTGCTGGGAATTGTTAACAAACTAATGAATTTTCTAAGCGATTCCCAGCAGCCTTTCGCGCTCGTATTCGACTTTTCCGCTTTGCTCGTGGACAACCGTAATTGAAATACCTGTATATGAGTTGCAAGTGTTCCGACTTTTGTCCTATTTAGGTCATTTTCTGGGGAACGGTAGTGTTATAGAAATATTGAGGATGCAAGGACATAACGTTACCCATATTCAGGCTGATGACCCACTACCTAGGTAAGGACAAACTTGACTTAACCATCTAAGTTTATGCTCGATTTATGAATAAGTACTGTCTATAAAACAATCTTTTTTGAGGCGAAAACCTAACCTTATTATTTTTCTGTGTTGGTGTTGTGTACTCAGGTGAATATGATATTTGTGATGTTACTCTGAGTGTGTATCCACACCGGGCGAGCTTGAAAAATATGCCCGGCCACGGTGGGATTCGAACCTACGACCTTTGGAATACTAGCCCAATGCTCTTCCAACTGAGCTACGCGGTCAGGACGGTTCGAGTAAGTGATATTTCGGAACAGAATCTAGTTCCTTCGATACCAGTGTAATCTTGTAATATGATTTTTCTGTGTTGGTGTTGTGTACTCAGGTGAATATGATATTTGTGATGTTACTCTGAGTGTATATCCACACCGGGCGAGCTTGAAAAATATGCCCGGCGACGGTGGGATTCGAACCTACGACCTTTGGAATACTAGCCCAATGCTCTTCCAACTGAGCTACGCGGTCAGGACGGTTCGAGTAAGTGCTATTTCGGAACAGAATCTAGTTCCTTCGATACCAGTGTAATCTTGTAATATATACATATAGGAACTAGATATATCATTCTTGCTTTAGTTTTGAAAATGTTTGCTTAGTTATATTACAATTATGCATCAGCTGCAGGCGTTGCTTCTTCGGCCTTTCCATCACCCTTCTCCTCTTCCTTGGTTTCCTCGCTCTTTTCCTCATCTTTCGGCTTATCACCGCACGGAAGTGCTTTCAGTAGCTCAGTCAATGCGTCCACCACTGCTGATGAACCTGGTAATGAACCTGATTGACCAATCAACTGCGCACTTAATCCCGCGAGTGACAGAAAACCACTTTATTCTGCGATTTGGAATGTTACTAGATGTATTTGCTTTCTCTTTTGAAATTAAAATCTTAGCGCAATTTCTCCTTTGTTCATTTAAACTGTCTTAATTCAAGGTATGGAAGCATGCGTACAGTGAAGAATCTCAAGAAAGTTTGGCGGACGCGCAAACGAAACAATGAGAGAAGGAGACGCAGGAGAAGAAGAAAGGAGAAAATAAGAAGGCCGAATGTTGACAATCTTTGGAAGAGGATTTATACCTGGACATTCCGTCCTGATATTTTGAAACCAACGTAAGTTACTTTGCATGTCTTTGTTTCGAATTGAAAACTGATAGCTCTCTAACTCCCAGTGGACCCTCACAAACGTGCTCTCACAGACGCTATCTTACCTTCACAGAACTCGTCCGCTTGAAAGAACGACAAAATCAGCAAGCACTTCAAGCAGTACCGGTATCGATGCAACTGATTCTTCCGCAACGTCGTGTAGCATCACTGCTTGGTTGCTCTGGATTTATATGTTTCTTATTATAAGAGAAATATTTTAGTGTAGATATCCAGTGATAAAATATCCACGACAATTGATAATTTCGCACTAGGTGTCAAAATCTTCAGAGAATAATTTTGTTGAATGCAAGGATATAACACCGGTATATAATGCGCATAATAATGATGGCATATTGAATTGCACGTTTTCCCCTTTATAACTGCACTTCGAACAAACAGCGATTAATATATATATATATATATATATATATATATATATATATATATATATATATATATATATATATATATATATATATATATATATATATATATATATATATATATATATACTGTACTATATATAACGTGCTTGAGAAAAAAACATTGTAATACCCAAGGTCAATTAAGTTATAGAAATTTTTCTTTTTGAAGACCCTAAATTAACATGGCAAGAGTAGTTGCGATAAAACATTACACATCTCTTCTGAGCCAGGGAGCCACGTGCATGCTCATTAATCGTGACCTATAATTGCCGTTTGTCTTGGCTCTGAGCGAAGTTCGCTGGCCAGTATTTGTGACATAACTGGGGAGCTTAAACAAGCGATGTTTTGGTGAAAAAGGACGTCAGTTTGTGGTAATCATCAGCACATATGACTAAAACAATTTTTTTTCCTCGCATGAACGCTATATGCGCGAAATACAGCCAACATAAGTTATACCAATTTTCGGATGACGTCCATTGACAAAAACGTCGATTGCTTAAGCTCACTATTAACGAAAGGGGGTTATCAGAATAATCATTGACGCATTTAGTATTTATGGAACCCTGTCTGATGTTCCTGCCATGCAGATAGATATAGAGGACCGATTTCGTGCTAAGCCTGCAGCTGTCAGCGTAAACACCGTCATGTCTCCAGGCAGCCTGCATGCGCTAAGAGGAGAAAACATTCGAAATGGGGCGCGGTGGGGTACATATATCATATTAGCCAACTGACAAAAAGCATGGCGACTAGGTGGTAGCAAGGGTAACCGATGTTTGACCCGGTCGAACCCCTTTGAGGTATATACTCTGGGTCACTGGTCTTGTCAACATATCCTAAACATATACTTCATGTTTGAGGCTTTCGTTCGTTACCCTGGTTTTAATAAATGAAGGAAAATCCCAGTTGAATTGCATTCGCGACCTAACGTTTCGACACTCCAGTTATATTGTGTTCGCCCACGGGTAAATAAGAAGCCACGTTGCAACTTCAGATCACCCCTGATGAAGACACTATAGTGTCGAAACGTTGGGTCGAAAATGCAATGTGAGCGGGCTTTGTACAATTGCACTCATTTATTAAAACCAGCGTAGCGAGCGAAAACTTGGTTGTTATTCTCAACAACAGCAAGTGCAGCCAGTTGGAGTTCAATTCAAATCTAGTTAATGTTCATTACTATGTATGTAAAATTTACAAAAATCAAAGGTACTATTAGATGGTCTAGATGTGGGTGCGGGGGGGGGGGGCTGAAAATCAGGAAACGGTGAAAATTTTGGAATTTTAACTGCAAACATTTTGATATTTTAACTGTGTATCTTTGAGTCTGCTGAAAAGTGTTCTGAAACAATAAACAATATTTTTTTCCTTAAGATTCCCGTTAAATTTTTAGTGTTTTCACGACTGACGGTAACCAAAAACCCTCTTATTAACCCAACCAACCCAATTATGTAATTAGAAACTGAAATGTGTGCTTTTCCATAGCAAAGAGAGGTGCAAAGTAATTAGGCACTATATAATTTTCACTGGTTTTGTTGCACCTGGTTAGACTATGATATTGCCAAATAAAACGACATGGAAACCAGGATAAGTGCTTGTAAATAATGTACATGTTTCATGCTAATTATAGAAGATGTAATGGCGAACACTAAGAAATTACATTTTATCGTTGTAATTGTATTTGTAATATCCTTAATTTATTTAAGTTGTAATATCATTTGTTTAGTAAACAATATTTTTCTCTGTTTTTTAGAATTATTTAGACTATTTATTAAGAGGATGCAAGCGCAATAACGCCATGACGCAGCAAACAAAATTGGGCCAGATGTATAAAAACGTTCTTTAATTTACTTAATTTAAAGTTAGTTATACTTTATAGATAACCGCATGGCGTGGTTAGCCCTAACTCAAACATCAACCCCTTTCTAAAAACGGCAACTGTAATTCCAAAACATTGTTTCAACACGATACATTTCTTACTGGAAACATTGTCACTTCCATGTATAGCGTGAAATCCTTCATACAAAACGTGAAAATGTTAAACAATTGTTAAACTATCAAATCAAAATATATGTAATTTGCGGGGGTGCCAAATGCCTTTGGGGAGGGTGTTCAAATCATTCCTGAAGTGCGCACCCCCCAGAAAGTCCGTGCCTGGTAGCATCACAATAAATAAATAAATTATATCAGTTCCACGAGGCACGACATTTTTGATGTGTTAGCCAGTTGTTTCAAAAGTCTCGCTATATTCATGTGCCGAACGCATTAAAAACAATACTGTCAATAGATGAGATGCCTTTGGTAACTGTTTATTTTGTAGTGTAGTGCATCAGCTTTTCTAGGTTGTCGGCGACACTATATATTAGTTTTTGCAATGTCTTTTTCGATTTGAAACTTCACACTATTCTTGGATCTCTAGTTTCATAGAATCATATCTCATCTCAATCCAGAATTATTACAGTTTTTGTAAATTGAGCTATGACATCATAAGCTGTGCTAAAAGTTGTAGGAAAAACTTAAAGTGGAATATCTCCAAGAGGATTTGAGCAAATGAAATGAAACTTTGCATAGTTGTTTACACACTTTGCACAGTTGATAGTAGTAAAAAATTTCCATAGGGATGGGGGAAACAAGTTGTCAGCGACAGTTAGAAAAATCCATAGGGATGGGGGTTCATAAAGTAAATCTCTTCCATTTTTATTGCCTAGAAATACACATTGAAATACTTACTCTGGTTCACTCTTTTTCCCTTTGGTATACAGAGTGGTATAACTTTGGCAGCCTTTTATTTGGGTTTTGTAACTTACACCAGCAAGTTTTAACACCCAATGGTTCAAACACCCAATGGTTCAAACACCCAATATCAAATGCTGGATGCTCAGTTAAGCAGCGGTCATGCATGTTTTCTTCCAGCATTTTTTCCTTACAAGGTTCACATAAACAACGACATTCATTGGGTTTTACCACAAAGGCCAGGACACAGTTGCCACATTTACACCTATGGACCATTAATATATATTGAAGTATACAATTGAAGTATATTTCCCACAACTTTGTGCAAATTAATGTTTTCTTACGTGAGTAGGATTTCCAATTTGGCGACACAGTCATCTTTAAGCCATCTCTCATTGAAGACGTTTCGTGCAATAACGGAAGTGACAATAACATTTTATAAGGAGATCAGTAACCATTTGTTTTGTTTTACATGGCCATCACATGTTTTTTTAGGGGCCGTCGACAAATAGATTTCGTCCCGCCTCGCGGACTTGGGCCGCGATTGTTTGAACCCCCCCCCCCCCCCCCCTACCTCATCGCGGACAAGTAAAAAACCCAAAGAGAATCGAAATTATGGTCCAAAATATTATCCGAAATATGACTGTGAGCGATCTTCTATAGGCAAGATTACAGTATGTAATGCTGACTTTTAACATTACAGTCAGCTTGTAATAAATAAAAACTTTTCCGTATTGTTTAGCAGTTGTAAGCAACATAAAATTTAAATAAATACCCGATTTGTTGTCCACAAATGCAAAATTTATATCCCCGATTGAACGAAAGAAAGGTTGTGTCGAACTGCGCATTTAGTCAGAATGGTGATCACTAGATAGTATACTTCAAAATAAGGTTTCCGTTTTTATAACGTAGAAAAAACTATCCTAACGCAAAACTAAACCCTAACCCTAATACTAACCCTCACCCTAACCCTAACCTAAACCCCAACTTAACCCCAACTTATTTTAATTATTTTAAAAATTGATATAAAAACGGAAACCTTATTTTGAAGTATACTATCTAGCAATTGCCTAGTCAGAATGTCAACACAAAATATTCGGCCGCGATCAGTTACTATTCCAGCGGCAACACATATCAAAACGGAATTAACCGTATTGGGTTCGGGCATAGGTTATGTACTTCGAAATGTAAATATCAAGCGAAGTAATGTTGTTGAGCTGCGTCCGCTTTTTGTCTCCGAACTTTTTGTGAGTATATTATTTAAAATGTACTACATTTTCTTCTGATCTTCGTATTATATTTCTAAAGTCAGTTTTCGCCCCAAATATTTTGTAATCGCGGATTCCCCCCCCCCCCCCCCATCGCGGCCCAAGTCCGCGATGCGGGACGAAATCTATTTGTCGACGGTCCCTTATGTCTCAAATATAACCAAAACGTAAATAAATACAATCCAAAACGTACCAGGTGTCAGTCGAGGTTTCCCCAGACAATCTAGCAGACAGTGTTTGCTGCTTTTGCTCTCTCTCAATTATAGTACTCTTCATGTATTATGTTTCTCCAGTGGCAAGAAGTTCGACTGAAGTATCATAGGCCTCGCACAAATCCATACTTTTCTCCATATTTTTATCACCCCCGCTATCAAACAAAACGTCTTCGGCAAAAGAGAGTTCGCAAGATGATTGTGTTGCAAAATTGGAGCTGTAGCTTTCGTCAGAAAACATAATTTTGAACATAAAACAGCTTAGTATAAGCCTTTGATAATATCAATTTCTCCTTCGGGAAACAAGCGTGTTGAGTAAATGACGTCACATCCGCCTAAGAAATCGACATCTAACTCAGTAATGGCGGCCAAAAAATTTGCATGTTTGCGTTGAAAAAAAAGATAGAAAGAAATGGAATTGGACGCTGATATTTGGTAACTTTGTTTATCTACTGATATACTTTCTGAACATACAATAAAAACGACAGCACAATTTTCCATCGTGCTGCCCCTTTAAGAGACAATGTCCACTAAAACCGAGCAAAAATACGAGGAAAAATAAAAAATCTTCTTATTTTTTCCAGTGATACACTAATGTGTACTCAGAAACGTGGTGGGGTTTGTTTTCTGAAATATTATTTTAAACGCCGAAAATTATCAAAACCTCACACATACCCGAGATTCGCGAAGTTAGCTACGAAGTTAGCTATTGTGAGCTACGGCCTCTCGAAAATTTCGTTTTTCTCAATTGGCGTGTGATGAAACCTCACCTTTCGCTTTTAAACGTGTTTATAAGATGTTTATAAAGAACGTGGGTCCAATTTGCAATTTTTGAAATGATTTTTCAATGTCAAGACAAGCGTGTAAAATCGTCTTTTTTTGCGATCCAAAAAATTCTAAATTGTTACACTTTTTGAAAATTAATTTTCCGTATCCGGGAAAACTCCAGTTTCCTTGAAATTTATGGAATTTAAAGACAAACTGTTGTTCTTTATAACCTTATGTAAAAATTATTTTGGGGCTTTTTGTTACCGCGGAATTATACTGACTATAATATCGAGAAAATCACAAAAAAACCTTAAAAATCCTCAGACAATTAGGCACTTTTCTTCAACTATAGACAGTCGAACCTTAATCATTCTTGCTTG
>CACRXK020001711.1:0-40446 GCA_902702795.2 Paramuricea clavata
CCCCCCCCCCCCCCCCTAGTGTCTGCCACTGTGTTAGACAGAGTGAAATAATAAAGTAGGGTGCATCAGGTTGCCACTTTACTAGTAGCTACAACATGTGCAAATTTTTACTATGTCTGGTATTTGATGTTGACATGATGTCACTTCTCCTAACACTGCGCAGGTTTGAAAACAGTCGTATCACGTTGGAAACGAAAGTTCGGGAGGAATTTGAAAAAGAAACCAAATACAAGGACTACCATCAAAGTTCTTTCTCAGTAAAACAAGTTAAATCACATCAGGTATAGTTCAGTGGAGTGAGTGGAGAGCCCAAACCTGTCAATCTTGGGGGGGGGGGAGTGGTGGAGGGTGTGTGGCAGGTGGTGGGGATACATTATTTCCATTTAGTCTATTACAGTAGTGTATTTTCATTTATTGACAGACTCTGTCCACCCAGGCATTGGTGCATAATGTATATGAATTTGACAATCCACCCTTTAACCCACTGAGTGGCAGCACCAGTGGCGAAGCCAGCCCGACAATTTGGTCATGCTATGCAAATATTTCCATGTTCATAGACCGTGAAAACAATAAATTTCTAAAGAAATGAATAATGATAATCATTTAAAATTTGCATAGCATGACCAAACTGTCGGGCTGGCTTCGCCACTGGGCAGCACTCTCCCCTTGACGAGTAAGTTAGACAAAATAAAAAGGGCACATTCCCACTTAAAGGGTTAACAGATGCATGGACAGATAATCTGATCAATCCATTGAGTGGTAGCACTCTCCCCTTGATGAGTAAAATCGTCTGGCATTAGACAGAGTAAAATAGTAAAGTAGGACACATCAGGGAGCATTGCCACTTAAGAGTAAAATAGTAAAGTAGGACACATCAGGGAGCATTGCCACTTAAAGGGTTAATGTGAAAATTATCTGGCATTGGAAGGATTTGAACATTATGTCATATCTCTGAAAAAGGAATGGTCATTGAACAAGGTGTTAATTGTTAGTAGTTGCTGAGTATGATGTTTTAATATTCTTTGTAGATTCTTGCAATCAATCGTGCAGAAGGTGAAAAGATTCTTCAAGTGAAGTTGAACTGCCCACAAAACCTTGAACGGATATTTTTGCACCAAGCTGAAAGACAACATATTCTCATCAGTAACAGATTGTCTGGTAAGTTTTGAAAATTATTTAAAAGTATTTATGTAATATTATAGCTTCTCAGCTGAGCTGGTTCAATTTTCATGATACAATTTGCTAGTTCTCTGCCAATTAATGTTGAGCATAATTATATGGCAGTTTTATTAATACTTGTTAAAAAGAGTTTTAGTTTACTATTTAAGAATGTATACATCACTTTTCAGAAATAGCCTGCAAAATTCCAATTTGAATGCAAAATGAACACAGCCAGCAACGCATTTCCCAAAGCTTTTTATCAATGCTTGTTTATGAGCAGTCCAGCTAGCATATTTGCATTCTTTTACAGGTTTTGTTAGGGGGATAATGTCTACATCACTAATAGATGCTTACAACAGGCTGATGTTGCCCAAGCTGTTCAGACATAAGAGGTGAGAATTATATAATACTTTTTGTTTGTGGAAAAACCATGTGAATTTATTACATGCAGTAATAAATTTATGTGGTGTTTCCACAAACAAAAAGAATTATATGTTTTATCACCAATACACCATGCAAACATACAAGGAACTTCAGGTAAGAATTAGTTGGCAATTAATTTATTAGGAGAAAATTCACCACAACAATAAAAATGTAGCAGCCTATCTTATTTACTCATAACCTTTTGCATGAATATAGTATTTACTCTGTCTAATGCAGGATGATTTTACTCACAGAGAGTCTTGTGCATTAGTGGCTAATACACAATGATCTCAACAAGCCCAATGTTTGACATTCTGTACGATGCATGATAGTGATATTATTTCTAGAATTGAGCTGACGAAGAAAGCAGAACGTGAATCAGTTCAGGTGTTTTCCAGAAATCTACATCGTCTTCTCCTCACACCTCCTGTGACTGGACGTAACGTGCTAGCCATTGATCCTGGCTTTAAACATGGCAGTAAAATTGCTGTTATCAATGAGACTGGTAGGATAAAAAGTTTCGATCTTTTTTATTACACCTTTTATTATTTTATTACATTTTAATAGTTTAATGCCATTCATAATCCAGCCACAATGCAGCAGGGATGGATCCAGCATGATCTGGTAGGGGGTGGGGTGTTCTGGTGCCAAGTTGTGTCGGTCATGTGTGCCGCCCAGCCATCAACATACTCAGTGGCGTAGCCAACTCAGTGGCATAGCCAGTAATTTCTTTAGAAATTGATAGTTTATAAACAATGGCATTATTTGCATAGCGGGACTGAATTGTCAGGCTGGCTACGCCACTAAACATAATATATTGATTTGTAATTGTTGTTCACAGTTCGTTTATCATCTTGTTATTGTTCGAATTACTGTATCTTATTTTGTTTCTATTTTTTGCTTTACCACGAAAAATAGCACCCCCACCTTTTTTCTAAATATATAGGGGGCATCCTGGATACTGCTGTTCTTGATCTGCTTGGACGTGATGCTCGACATTGCGAGGAACGATTACAAGGACTCCTTTTAAAACACAAGTAAGAACAACGAATGCATTGTTAATTAACTGGACCACTGATTATAGAATAACAGCTTATGCATAACCTTCGATCTGCACTTGCACCTATCACACACTCTTATACAGACTATCTTATGCAGACTATCTTATGCAGACTATCTTATGCAGACTATCTTTTGCAGACTATCTTTTGCAGACTATCTTATGCTTAAACTTGTACTTTGTAGTTGTAACACGATCGCTCTTGGCAATGGCAAGGGATGTCGTGAGACTGAAAATTTCATAACTCGGATGAAAAATGCAGGGAAACTGAGGAGTGATGTTGTGTACAGGTAGAATTAATAATCTACTGCCAATGATATTTCAGTTCTGAATTATATATGAGGAATGGGGAGGCTGGTAGAAGGAGGAGGGATGGAGGAAGGATGCTCAATTACATGTAGACACACTTGTGACATGTGCACTGAATTTATTCCTTGTTATTGGAAGGTTTGCTTTTCAAAATAATGGTAAATTACACTTGTTGGAAATAGTTGTGATATCATATTATACAGATACCTAACAGTGCAGAATTTGCGCAGCTAAATCCATATCCCAGTTTACTTAGCTTCCTCCTCCAAAAAGCCTCAGACATGACGTAAATAAAGAAGCAGCCTGCAGGGTTTAGAATAACATTCACTACATGTCTGTATATACAGTATGTTATTTTTGTTTAGTATCGTCAGTGAAGACGGAGCGTCCGTCTATAGCGTGTCTGAAGAAGCACAGAAGGAACTGCCGAATTTAGATGTGAATCTTCGAAGTGCAGGTAGGAATTATTACCTTGTTTTAATTTCTTGCTGTTACTGTTTGCCAAATGCTTGAGTATGGGTTACCTGTCCCCTGCTACTTACCATATGTCAAGGATAAGCTATTTAGTAAGTTGGTTACCTTCCCTGTGCTCAAAACATATAAGTAGTAGAGTTTAGTTGGGGCTTTCCTGTGATGCGACGATTTTTCCCTGGATTCTCCTTGTCTTCTTCATGTTGAGCGTGTATTGTATCATGAGCCTCTGGCTTATGTGAATTCAGCAGTCACAGTCTGTATTACTATTTACTACGAGATAACTTATACATGATAGTATTTCCACAGTTTCAATAGCAAGGCGTCTGCAGAATCCTATGTTGGAGTTGATCAAAATTGAACCAAGACACATTGGAGTTGGAATGTACCAGGTACGATTTTGGTCGCACCGATGGTCAGACCATGTCTCGATTCCTGGAATGTAAAGTTTTCTTGTCAGATTGTCGCTTAAATAAGGGATATGTCTTACCACACACCTATGAAGAACAATTGTAGAACTGATAAAGCTACCCAGTAGAAATAAAGTTTATTGTAGTAACACTGGAACAATAAGAGATATGATCTTTACTGGACCTAGCTGTATCCAGTATAATTTTTATAATTTAATTTTAAAAAATTATACTGGATATCAGTTCTAAAGAGGTCCAGTATAAGGATCACATCTCTTATTGTATAAATAAAGCTAGTTTAGTTTAGTTTCCCTGAACTCGTTATATTTCTTTTGTAGCACGATATTCCAGAGCAGTTGTTACAACAAGCACTAAATGGTGTTCTTGAAGACTGTGTGAGTTTAGTGGGAGTGGATTTGAATGCATCTGGCATTCATGCACTGAAGTATGTTAAATATTATACTTGTAGTGTCCAAAAAATAAAATCGAATTACTCAAATCACTTGATAAAAAATTAACTTCTGCATGTCTCAAACGAGAATATATACATCACAATACAACCAAGGTTCCCAGTAGAAGCCGGCACCCAACGATCTTTGTTGTCTACAGCGTAGATAATCAAAATTGTAAATTCTTCTTTACCATAGAAATGTCGAGGGAAATGTTTCTAGCTTTTCCTCCTCCTCGAAATTCTTTTGGGAACCCTGCTTACGACACCTACAATACTACACGACAGTACCTACCGTATACTCGTACAGTAAACGTTTCAGCATTGTTTACTTTTCAGACGAATCGCAGGTCTTAATGAACGCAAGGCGAAGGAAATTATTGCATGGCGTGAACGGAATGGTTCATTTCGAAGTCGCGAACAGCTGAAAGAAGTTCGTGGCATCGGGGAGAAGACGTTTGAACAGTGTGCTGGATTTGTGCGCATATTTCAGCACCCTCCACAGATCATTACTCTTGATACGGATAGTGAAGAGGGGGGAAAGAGCGACAAAGGGAAATTGTCTGGCAAGAGGAAGGCAGATGGAAGTGGACCATCGACCAGTAAGAAGAGAAAACATACACCAATACTGATACTTTTTAATAAACTGGATTCAACTTCTATTCATCCTGAGTCCTATGCAACTGCTACAGAGTGAGTGGAGTTTCGATCTTTTAGGAGCTGCTCGTATGAGCCAGACCAGTCCAGCTGGAATGCTCCATTGTCTTTTCACTGTTTTGAAAACCCCACTGTACTCGTGCAATGCCATCCAGTCATGATCCAGTCATCAGAATGTTCCATTGTCTTTTCATTGTTTTGAAAATCTCGCTGTTCTCCATGCCATTTTTAGACTTGTCAGCCTCATTAAAGCAAGCTTGACGGACGTCGGTCAAGCTCGAATTAAAGAAAAAATGGATAATTTTATTTCTAACAAAGGTACTTACACTGTAGGTTGAATCATGTGGTTTAGGGAGTTCATGATTACCATAGATTAGGGGTGGATCTAGCCTCATCTGCAAGGAGGGAAGCAGGTTTCCCATGGGGTGGTGCATGAGGGAGTTTTACTGCCCACTCTCCTCTGCAGTCTGTAACGCTACTATCCCAACATTACCATTATTTGAGATGGCCGAATCTTATATTTTATTTATAAAGTTGATATGCTTTTTATCACGTATGCGTGACTGCTATGGTAGGGACCTTAAGCAAACAGGACGGCAACGCGACGACGACGGCTATTCACACAATGATATTCCTGATCTTTTACAAAAGAAATGAATAATCAAAAGCCTCACGGGAGTTAGAGACGTTGTGTTAGTGCTTTTTACAACGGCAAACCAGATATTTTCACGTCTCGTGTACAACGCAAACATGTCAAGACGCGACAAGTGAAACTACAAATTTGCTCAGCAGAAGCGTTTTTAACCATAAAGCCTTTGTTTTAATTTCTTCAAACTGAACTCAATTCATATATACATGCAGTGGATAATACACAACAACTCTTCTTCGCAATAATTTATTTGAAGAAGTTTGTTTCGGCTGTCGTCGTCGCGTTGCAGTCGTACATGCTTAATAAGGTCCCTATTGTTTTGAGCTCCATCCTTCGCAATTCAGCTTGCTCTCAGCTGCAAGCAAGGGCACAGTACAATGTACGTATTTTTTAATCTTCGGCATGCATAACCATTCAAAACATACTCATGGCATTGTAGCTTTAGGAATACTAACCGGACAATAAAATCCGCGAGGACATTCGTAACATTCCCTCTTCGCAGGATTGGGTTGATAATAACCACTTTCACATGGCTTACATGAAATAACTCCGTCGGGTTTGTAGAAACCTACACAAAAGGAAACGATTTATGGATTTCAGAGTCTCGACCGGGGAATCCATTGACGTCTAATAGTTCTGAAGGTCATAAACAGTTTTTATACCATTTTCCCCAGCTATAAATTCCAGTTTTTTCTAACGGACCGTAATGCTAATCAAGTTATCAGTTCATAAAATCATAATTATATTAGTTTTTTATAAATCTGATGATACAATGGACCATTCCCCAATTAACCAAAATTTTGAACTCAACAAGTCTAGACAAAAATTTTATCACAGCTTGAAAGAGCATCACAAAATTAGTAATATTCCAAAGTTTCGTTGCAAAATGTTGTAAAGTGCGGATAATATAGCCTTGCGAAGTTTGCAATTTTCAGTCATTTTAGATTACAAACGGGAAATGGTTACCACTTCTGTGCGTAATACAAAATGACTTAAAATTACAAACTTCGCAAGGCTATATTATCCGCATATTACAACATTTTGCAACGAAACTTTGGAATATTACTAATTTTGTGATGCTCTTTCAAGCTGTGATGAAATTTTTGTCTAAACTTGTTGAGATCAAAATTTTGGTTAATTGGGGAATGGTCCATTGTACATGTACCTTTGTCACATTGAGTACATTCTGTTTGTCCAGTTTTTAAGTCCGTATCCGAACCACCTGGACATTTATCACACACGATACAACCTAAATGACTGCAGAAACAAACAGGAAAAACTAATAAACAAAACGTCGATTAAAAACCTCTTCTTAAACATGGGATGGAATGTTTGTGGCTATATTTACAGCGTAATATAGTGGTGAAAGTCAATGACGGTATAGCATCCTTGACCTTAATCACAAGACTATCCCCAAGGCCTAACCCAAACCCCAACCCTAACCCTAACCGTACGCGAAAAATACTGTAAGAATACAATTTCAGAGATATGAACAAATACAACCTCAATGTCTTTCTCAGATGAAACAGAAAGTTCTTCTCCTAACAAACTGATCTCAATCCTAAACTGGATAGTCTCATGCATACGAGTACTGCAGAACACCAAATCATAGACTTTCGCAAAGTCATTTTCAACGGCGGCATTTTTACAGGTATTTCACCTCATCTTCGCTTGCGCAATAAAACTTTTATTTACTATATGAGTAAATTCTTAAACACGTCCGAATTTATCATTATGATAAATTCGCGGCACATTTTGAATTTATCAATAGAGTTAATCATAAACCACAAGCATTAGACAAGATTTCTTGTTATAAATGTAATTGCAATAAAAGGGAGGCTGGGGTTAGGGGTTAGCGGTTAGAGTTGGGGTTAGTGTTAGGTGCCGCGAATTTATTATTAAGATAAATAGTAAATTCAAAGCTGGAGCTCATGCTGGAAAATTATGAGGCGGATTTGTGCAAGTCTAACCAAATCACAGCAGTGCACGAGGACATGCATTATTAGCAATGGAAGGCAACGCGCTGACCCTGCTTGCTACACTCTGTGGTATCTTAGACGAGAACACTACAGTATACAGTAATCCATACTTGCAAATAAAGCCAACTTGACACACTTCGCACGACAATTGTCCTTCGCTACTCTGGTATGAACCCTTGGTACAGGCCAGACATTTAGTCGCATTTGATAAAGCATTGTAGTGTCCTGCAAAGAATGAAGAAACACAAAATTAACTATGAATTAAACCAACATAAATGTTTTTAAAAAATTACTTAAACAAAAAATCGCAATTTTTCAATGATCACACTCTTGCATTACAGCAGTATACGTATGATCACTCGACGACGCTTCTTTGCATCTTATATATAAATTCAAGGATGGATTTGCTGGGAGGGCCGCAGAGGTGGACACCCTTAGCCTTGGCAATGGGGTGCAAGGCAATGGAAAGGCAGATGCATAGAGAGATGGCATAGCCAGATGCATACTAGTCATGCTATTATCATGACAAGTTGTTGTAGCTAGTTAAATACTTAGTTAAATGCATGAAGTTAGTCGTTTGCTATTTGATGTTAACGTATTGTTCTTGGGTTCGCAGTAATTGGCTAATACCCTGCCATTGTCTATATTTAGTTCGTGAAATGTATATAATTATTACTCTGTAATAACTGTCAAGACTATCTGGCCAAGTTAATAAATTAAATTAAATAGAGCACACAAAAAAGTTCCAGACTATTTCTGTACTTGACATTAGGGAGTTTAAGCTTCACGTTTCCGGCAAACGGCAGGTTCGAACTTTCTTGGCAAAATTTTCGTTGAACGTTTTCGTTTCATATTTTCTTTCTTGCGTCGAAAGAATAATTATGTATTTCAGTACGTTTTAAACAGCAAGTTCATTTACTCTTTATTGCCTGATACTGCCTGGAGTTTGCCGTTTGACGTATAACGCGAAGCTTAAACTGTCTGTTGACTTGACCATGACTTGCTTACGACAGTTAGTTGCGACAAAATTGAACCCACGTTTTACTGAATAAAAACATTTTAAACCAATACATCTCTGTGGACAGTATAAAATGTTAAGTTTTAAAGAAACCATATGCACGATATTTTACAAAAGTATACCTTTAGGACATTCGTAGCACTGTGTTAATGCCGAAATGTTGGCAAACGTTCCTGGAGAACACGCTTCACATTTGATACTTTGAACTTTACTAAAAACAAAAAATAACCCAATATACAGAATAAGCAAACTGAATATTAATTCAATGTGAACACAATGTAAACTCTGCAACTAAGGTTTGGAACCGGAATAAAAAGTTATGAGTTGATGAGAGTTGAGGAGCAAGAGTTTACATGAGGGTTTTCTCAACCCTCATGCCCCAGTCAAACAAGAACAAGAGTTGCATGAGAGTTGATAAGAGTTGTCTGGACAAGTATCGTCAAGAGTTTACACGAAGGTTTTCTCAACCCTCATGCCCCAGTCAAACAAGAACAAGAGTTGCATGAGAGTTGATAAGAGTTGTCTGGACAAGTATCGTCAAAATTTGAATCGGCTCAAAGTTGATGAGAGTGCATAAGAGAGGATGAAAATTGGCGGTCAATTACAAGCAAGAGTTGCATGCAAATCTCACCAACTCTCATTCTCGCTTAGTTAATAACCATAATCTAAATACAGTACCTTGAAAAATACCCTGGCTGACAAGGCCAACATGATTTCGATGCCTTATTGGGTTGGTAATGGCCTTGGGAAAAAAAAGCAAGTTGCAGTTCCTGCTAAAATTGTACAAAACACAGCAATTTGATTGGTTCCCAATACGGACCGCTATAATGTATACTGCATATACCTGTTTCACATCCTGAACAGGATGTTGACCCTGTACTGGCAGCACAAGTCCCCGGAGAACAGTCTTGACATTTTGTGTTTTTGGTTCCACTGGAATAGAAAAACGTTAGCTTGGTTACCAGTCTGCTACATATCAATTAATTTCTGTAGTAAAAATATTAAAGTGTTAGTTATTGCCATTAAATCCAAATAACCAAATGTACCTTGAAAATTGACCAGCTGGGCAAGGCGAACACGTTTGGCTACCACTTGCTGGCTGATAAGATCCTAGATAAAATGTACAGGTTTTTAAAATTTTCATGTCATTAATTATTCTACAGTACAGGCAGATATCATGCAAAATTAAAATATCATTTTACCTGCTTTACATTCTGAACAGGAAGTTGACCCTGTATTACTTGCAGACGTCCCCGGAGAACATTTCTGACATTTTGTGCTTTTGGTTGTACTGAAATAGAAAAATGCTAGTTTGGTTACTAAAGAATATTACAATGTTAGTCATTGCCATGAAATCCAAAGAACCAAATGTACCTTGAATATTGACCAGCTGGGCAAGGGGGACACGTTTTGCCACCACTTGCTGGCTGATAGGATCCTAGATAAAATGTATAGGTTGTATGTATGTATGTATGTCAAAACTTACTCCACAGTCAGATATCATGCAAAATAGAAATATTATGATGATTGTACCTGCTTTACATTCTGAACAGGAAGTTGACCCTGTATTAGTAGCACACGTCCCTGGAGAACATTTCTGACATGTTTTGCTTTTGCGTGCACTGGAATAGAAAAACACTAGTTTGGTTACCGCTACCACATATCAATAAATTTCTGTAGTAAAAATACTAAAATTCAAAGAAGCAAGTTACATACTTTGAATATTCTCCAGCCGGGCAAGGTGGACACGTTTTTCCACCAGTAGCTGGTTGATAGGATCCTACAGTGTAAAAAAAAACAGTATTATACCGTATAAGGTTAACCCTTGAGCACCAGTGCTCTCTCCTTGATGAGTAAAATTGTCTGGCGTTTGGCAGAGTAAAAGATTAAAGTAGGGTGCAATAGGACGCAATGCAACTTAATGGGTTAAAACATTTTGTCAAACTTTATTCTACACTCTACAGCCAAATGATTAATATCATGCAAAACAGAAATATCATTATACCTGCTTTACATTCAGAGCAGGAAGTTGACCCTGTATTACTAGAATAAATTTGAATTTGGTTACCACATGTCAACTAATTTCTGTAGTAAACATATCAAAATTGAAAGAAGCAAACGTACCTTGAATATTCTCCAGCTGGGCAAGCTGGACACGTTTTGCCACCACTTGCTGGTTGATAGGATCCTAGATAAAATACAGGACTGTATAAAGCTAATTACCTATTGACTGCTCTCCCATTGATGAGCAAAATTGTCTGGCATTAGACAGAGTAAAATAATAAAGTTTGTGCAATTTAACTTACTGGGTCAATAAATTTTATCAAACTTTATTCTACACTCTACAGATACAATATCATGCAAAATAAAAATAACATCATACCTGCTTTACATTCAGGGCAGGAAATTGACCCTGTACCACTAGCAGAAGTCCCTGGAGAACATTTTTGACATTTCGTGCTTTTATTTACACTGGAATAGAAAAATGCTGGTTTGGTTAAACTTCAGTACTAAAATATTAAAGGTACAATGTTAACTATATGTCCATATGCATAATTATGTAAAAAGCAACTTGAATGGAAAAATTTATAGATTAAATTTTTGAATGGAAAAATTTAATCTAACTGTAAGTGAAACTAGTACAGTATTAATAGTACCTTGAATGTTGACCAGCTGGACAAGGCAGACATGTTTTACTACCACTTGATGGTTGATAAGACCCTGGAAAAATGTTATTAATTTTGTTCAAATCTTGTCTTCAACTCAGTAAATATCACAATGTGATGTGCAAGAAACTACTGTAAAACTGGTGTTTGACCAATTGGGCCACAATCAGGAAGTACCAATTACTGATTATTCATGCAACAATCCACTACCCGATACCGATTATAGTGCATAAATACAAAAAATACATAAAAAATACAGTCAGATAATTTCATTCAAATTAGATTGTCTACTGATAAGGAAAAAATTGGCCTGATACCAATTATCAGTCAATTACTAACTAAAACAGGAGTCTAATCATAATATACTGTACCTGCTTTACACACTGCACATGAACTCGATCCTGTAGTACTGGCAAATGTTCCTGGAGAACACTCTTCACATTTTGTGCTTTTGGTTGCACTACAGAATTTGAAAAAAGATTTTTTCAAGATCTACAGTACTTTTTATATTTTACAGTTAGCCAAAAGTTGTTTGAAAAAACATTTAAATAAAGCAAACAACCTTGAAAATTCTCCAACAGGACAAGGTTGACAGGATGTACCACCACTTTTAGGCTGATAGTGACCTGAAAATAAGATTTTTTCATAAGATTTTGTAATCACAGGATTTGGAATTAATGGCCTACAGTACAAATGACATATTTTCATACAATTTAAAATAGGCCAAAAAATTGGTGGACAAAGGAATTGATAAATAAACTAGAATGTTTGTACTGTAGGTCAAAATAGAAATTTGTACAAATATTTATAATGGAATTGAACAGTCGACCTTTCAAACATGAGGAACAAACTATCGAGTCTGATACATTGCTGAAAGTTCCAGGTGAGCAGATTTTACATTGTGTACTGTGAGATTCACTAAAAACAACCAGAAAAAATTATAATTAACTTGTTGAGTGCCAGCACTCTTCCTTGGAGAAGTAAAATTGTCTGGCATTAGACAATCAAGTAAAATAATAAAGTAAGGTGCATCAGAGCGCATTATGTCACTTAGGGTTAAGTAACTTCTAACCGCTACTGTGATTATTATAATAATAATACGTACCAAATCAAAATGATTGAATAACTTTAGTTAACTTTTACCTTGAGTAATTGCCTGGCTTACAACTTAAACAGACTGTACCACCTTTCTTGGGTTGATATTGCCCTAAAAGATGAGGAAAAAGGCTGAATTACACACTATAGAGCTGCAACAATCTATGCTTTAGTAAACTACACACTCCACACCATGCTCCAAGCCTGAAGTGACAAACTATTTTTGAAATGAAGAATGGGAAATGTCTACTTTATTACATCCCTCTACTTTTGAATTTAGCTATAATTAAACTCTTCATACATCCAAATTCAACCTTTACACCTTTACAACATTCATTAAGCACATACAGTATTATAAACAAAATTTTATCCAGTTTAATTTAATAGTACCTGGTTTGCAAGCTGTGCATGCTATACCTCCTGGTTTACTAAAACATAAGGTATACAAATACAGTAAGATTGCATTATTTAAATAATATAATGGACGTTACTTAGTACCAACCATTCAATGGTTGCATGGTGAATGTGGTAGTGATGGTGATAATAATGGTGAACATTGGTGGTGATCTTGTAGGTAGTGATGGTGGTAACAAAGATGACATTCTTGGAGGTGCTGTTGGTATAGCAATCGTGGTATTTATGATGGTGATAATAATGGTGGTGATCATCTTGGAGGTGGTAAAAGTAATAGTGGTGGTACACTTATCGTAGTGATGGTGGTAACAAAGGCGGCAATCTTGCAGGTGGTGTAAGTAAGTAATGATGGTATTTATAGTGCTGATAGTGATGATGGTAATAATGGTAGTGATCTTGGAGGTGGTGTAAGTAGTAATGGTGGTATTTATTAGAGTGATGGTGGTAACAATAGCAGTGATCTTGGAAATGGTTAAGTGGCAATGGTGGCACTTATGGTTACATAGTGATGATGGTAATTGCTGGTAAACGTGGAGGTGGTGTAAGTAGCTCAGCTGTGGTATTTATGGTAGTGATGATGATACCGTAACTAATAATAGTGGTGCTGATATTGGAGGTACTGTTAGTAGTAGTATTGTTGGTAGTCGTTGTAAAAGTAGGGATGTTAGTTGTGGATAGATTGAAACCATGACAAAAGGAGGAATCCTGAGTACATAATGGGCTACACTACCTATTGATATAACCAGGAAGACATAGTTGACATGATGTTTGTCCTGTCTTATCTTGAAAACTCCCAGCATGGCATTTTGTGCAGTTTACAGCTCCATTACAATATCCAGTCTTGTTACATGCCTTACATGAAGGCACAGCTAAAATTTAATTAAAGATAATTAAAAATATAAATAATAGATGGTACAGGACTGGTTTAAACTGTATGCAGATTGACACAACAATACGGGAACCTAGATGACATGGTTATATCTAATTTCCAACTTTATGGTTAAGATATATACATGCTGGCCAATGTCAGACATTTAAGCCTTCCGAAAATGTTTTGCTTTTTCCCCTTTCTTCCCCCCCCCCCCTAAAAAAATGGAACAAAAAATGGAACAAAGTTGGACAAATTTCAAAGTCAGGCAAAATTCTCAAACCCCCTAATCTTTTGCCTCCCGATTTGCCTCCCCATTGCACATGCTTCCTTAGCTCTCATATATTTATTTATCATTAACTACCAAGTAACATACATACACTGATTTGCAAAAGAACCCTTTGGACATGCCACACAGGAAAGCTTAACACCAGATGTTATATCCAAATGACAAACAAATCCAACAATAACTAAAATGATTGAATGCAATTATTACCAATTGAAATAATGGCTTTTAATTTAGGCCACTATTTGTTGCATATTAGTTTCAATTCTCTTGCCTCCTTAGGCAGCCGTCTCAATGACCATCATTTTTTATCGTAATAATACATCATTAGAAATTTCACACACCAATTTTTTTGCTAAAGTACCATTTTGTTCCCAGTGCCTTGGACACTATTTCAAACCTCAAGTAGTATTGACACCAGATTAAATCAATGAAAGTTCAAAACAGAAAAAAGTGCATCATCTTCAACTACATGAGTACTGCTCGCGTATATCTTAACATGCATGATACATGTATCATATACGTATGGTATGCTAAGATATACACGAACAGTACTGTACACACTTTTTAAAAAAAACTGCTGATCATGTCAAGAAAATTATCTTCCTTGGTGGCTTGGTCAACGAAATCTACTGAAATTTTGACACAGAAGTAATATGTTACATGTTTATGAATACATATCATTAAGTGTCAAAGTTCAATTTTCCTGATTGTCGATTGAACAAAACCGTATCATGTGCCAGTCCACAAATTTCGCCATGTTCACTGCATACTTTGATAAGGAACCAATGGTCAACAATGAAACAATTGTCATCTGAGGTGAAGCCAAAGTAGTAATTGGTACTCAAATGCATTGCATATGTTGGCATGTTTTTTGTGAGACAGACAAACTGACCAGGAACAGAATACTTTCTTTTTTGTCCTAATGGTAATGGCGGCCCACATCATCTTTGAGGAAAGTCCCTGATCAAAAACTAACATACAACAAATAGTGGCCATATCATGTTAGTTGCAGCAGGTCTTGTCTTGACAAAAGCAAACTTAACTGACATTGGGTCATTTCAGAAAACATCCATACAACACCCCCAGAGGAAATTGGAAGTTAACCCCCCTACCCCCTTCGGATGTCCTAATACATTTACTATTATCAGAAATAATTTTTTCTCCCCTCCCCCTCCGGACGGCAGAAATTTCCTCTGTGGGGGATTTGTGGATCTTTTCTGGAACAACCCATTCTCAAAAATATAAGCATTGCATGCAGAGTAATAATGTGATCAGGATTCGATCAATGAACACATTGTCTAGTACTGTAGCTTACTGTGTTAAAATTCAAATACTATATTAAATGTATTTACAAACAAGACAATGATACGTATAGTTTATACTTGCTAGATTATTTATGTTATAAGGAACAATTGCCATCTATATGTTGCCATATTGGCATATTTATTCATTGGCATAATTCATCTATCCTGGCATATATCTGAGAGACAGACGGACAGTCTCAAGTGCCATAATTCTGACAATTATGATCTGATTTTAATAAAACGACAAGAGGACAAGACTAACAAATGAAAATAATAAGACAATAAAATAAAGAATTATTATTATGTAACATACCAGTGCAAAATACTAGGAAGTATCGCAGTGACATACGCATTGGCTGGCAAACAATATTATTTTTTTTTCTTTTACACAGATTTTCCTTTTCAAAAGCTAAATTTCCAACGCCATATACTTGCCATCACACCACAGAATTATTGACCATTACAGATAAACAAACGCTAAGCACATGACTTGCAAATTTGGAAAAAACTCGACTTTTCTCGAACGCAATGTATTTTTATACGACGAAATAGGTTCAAGGTCGACGCAGGTGACAGGTGAAGGTCTGCCAGCCTGCAGACGTTTTGCAAAGTCAGCATGACGTCACCGCCCGGCAAGAGCCTCGCTTTCATGTGTTACAAATGGAAGCACATTTGACTGATTAGAATATTTCCTTGACAACCGCAAACAATACAAGTATTCAATTTATTTTGTTTTATCGTCATATCATGTTTTATTTACAAAGAATTACGGAATAGAAGAATATCTATAGCAGAATTTAATATTGTTCTACTTTCTTTGGCAAAAACCGTTTATATACATTTCGAATTCAAAATGACTCATGTCTCAATTACCGCGAAAGGGCATTCTAATGGCGGGAATCGAAGGAGACGTATAAAACAAATGGAAATTAAAAAACAAATCGACGATGACTCGCTAATGGCAAGCTCTTCAGGCGATGTTACGTGGCTAGAACAAACGTTAAGAAGCAATTTTAAAAAAGCCTTAAGTCAAACGAAAAAACAAGGTTTTAGTACAATACATTTGGCTGCAATGAACGGTCATTTGGAGTGCCTGAAAATTCTGATAGAAAAACAACGTGTGCCTGTCGATTTGGAAAGCGAGACAGGATGGAGGGCGGTTCATCTTGCTATTAATACAAAGAATAAAACAAGATCACTAAAGTGCTTGATGTATCTGTTGCAACAGGGTGCTGATCCGTCAAAGTGAGTGTGCTTGATTCTGTGACACCCATGATAGTCAACCCCCCCACCCCCCACCTACAAGTTATTTGTACTGCCTCGCAGACGCACCCAGACGCCAAGGTTTGCTATGCTGCTGTCCTGCTAAATCTTGTCCCGCATGTGCAATGGAAGAATTAAGCAATATTTAGTAGAGCACTTGCTTTGCCAAATTTTACATTATTCCCCCATTTGCCAAGTTATAGTGAGTTGGCTATCAAGGAGATTATTTTGGATGATAAAACTACTTGCACTTGTTTTTTTTACACTATAGGCCAAATTTCAACGGATTTACTCCAGTACACCAAGCAGCTTCCACAGGTCATGTAAATTGTCTGAGAGCTCTCACTGATGCAGGAGCTGCGATCAATACTTATGACTCTGATAACCTGTTACCTGTCGACTACGCACGTATATGGGGACATAGAATGTGTGTACGGATACTCAATGCCCGTCAGTGGCATATTGACAAGGAAGATGAACTAAGACATAGAGTAAAAGCTGAGGAAGAAAGCCAACAAATGCAAGAAGAATTAGATAGATTAAATTTTGAAGAAAAAACACATAAAGTGGAAAGGTGTAAGACAGCATTTGAGCAGTGGCTGAGTAACAAGGGTTTATCAGATACACTCGAGTGTTATGAACCTTTTTCTGTGAAAGTAATTGATGGTAGACCAAGTCCAAAACCAAGGAAAAGTCCTTCCCCTGTCTTTCCAAAGGTTCATACCACTGGTCTGATTGCAAACTCAACCATACCAGAACTTCCGCTGGAGTTGAAGTCTCTATATCATCAATATATGGATGAATTTGATGAGGAGAAAAGACTAGATTTAATTCCACTTGCGAACGTTTCTGCAACAAAACGTCGGCAGAGGGCACAAGATACCTTTAGGGCAATGAGAGATGCTGGAATTCAGAAATCATAATCGAGGTAGTTCACCGACTGGGAGCAACAAAAGACAGAAAAGACAAGCTTTAATACCACTTGTAAATGTTTCTTCTGCATTTAAGCGATGACAAAGAGTGCAGCAAGATACATTTAGTGCTATTTCAGAGTTGCTAGAATTCAATTCATTTAGTTCATTTAGCTTGAAAATTAATGGTTTCTGGCAACTTGAAGTAAACAACAAAGGAAAGGTCTTAGTCATACAGTCTGCAAATTGGTTGTTGTGCAACTGAGCATGGGACTCAGTATATGACTTTCCTGATATAATAAATAGAAATAACTATCATTATTTATTAATTTTAGATTAATTATATATTAATTATATATTAATTATTTATTAATTATAGATCTATTAATTATATATTAATTATTTAGTAATTATAATTAATTATATATCACCACAATCCATTTGTATGATTATACACATTAAAATTGTACTGATGGATTTGTAATGTATAAATCTTATGCATGTATGAACTGCTGGTGAATTACTGCTACTACAGTAAATGTTGTTGAGTAGATTTACTAGATTGCCATACCACAATCTGTTTAAACAATGACATTCGAATTGGGTTTACTTGAATAGTAGCCCCACGGCTAGTAATCAAGCCTATTTAGCCCCCTAAAATTTCATTATTTTGTTTAAATGCTTCACCATCCTTACACATTCAACCAGACACTGGCATGTAATTTGGTGCGACTTCCGCTCAATTTCTTCAAATCCCATCTTTCGGTAAAATGGCAGAGAATTTAATGAAGCAGACACATTCACGATTTCTACACCTTTCTCCAGTGCTTTAGCCTCAACTTCTTTGAACAATAATCTACCCAGTCCATTCCTTGCAAAATTTGGGTCAATAAACAACCCTTTTATTTCAAGCTCGTTATTTGAACATTGTTTTGAGCATGATTCATTGGTATCTTTAGTGTGCTCAATATGGTGAATAAAACCCACCACAATTCCATTTTTCTTTGCTACAATTATATCTCCACTTTCCAAAAAAGGTATATATGTTTCTTGCTTTTGTTTTCCAGCCCATGTTAAAATTTCATTTTCTCCATAATGGCTTGAGCAAAGTTGTTTTATTGCTGACGTATGTATTTGGTAAATTCTCTGGGAATCTTCTATTTTACCCACTTCAAGAGTACACAATGCACCCTCCATTTTTCTAAAAATACCAATATGCAATCATTTACAGGGAAATTTTCATGTTGGGAAAATTGAAAATTGTTTTGCATTTTTCATTTTCATATTTTCCCATTTTAATTTTTGGTTCACAGCTTCACAATACAATTAAACTACCTTCTAGAAACTAAAATGATCAAATATAATAGTAATATCTGGTGAACTCAATAAAAATGAAAAGAATTTTGATGTTAAAAAAAGTAAGAAATACAAAATTCACCATGAAAAAGATCAATGAATATCGAAAAATTATTTGTGTAGTGGAAACACTTTTGCCAACATGGCGATTGCAGCTAGAAAAATTTTATTATTTTTTCTATATTTTTGACGCATTTGTACGTTTAATTGGGACTATTCTTAATAATAATGTTTCTTTATTTACTAAGTTGGCTTGCTACTTTCATTCAAATACTCTTTTTGACAATAGCACTGGGTAGGTATTCTTATATTACATATTTTTGCATAAAATTATCAAAATATTTGAAACATTGTCCTTTGGTTGAAGATACAGTACGAGTTTCGAGTACAACATTGTCACTGTTGGTTGTATTGGTTGACAACTTTACAATTTCATTAAGCAGAATTAAATGCTATGATAATTAATTAAGATAATTAATTTAGATAAATGCCATGAATTTACATTTTACCCTATGGTTCATACAGTGGAACTCTGTGTTCACATTTAAATATCCTATATACTACTAGTATAGTAATACAAATACACCTTTCCGGAAAGTATGTCATGTTGGCTATAGAGCCTTGTTTTTATGTATCTGATATAAGTTAAAGCATGACTCAATCATGAAAAAGAGGCTCTTTTATAGTCAAGGTGACATGCATTCGGGAAGCGTGTAATGACTTCACTGATGGACTCACTTCAGGCAACGGGAGATTGGTTTGGTTGGTGGGGGCATGCTCCTCCAGAATATTTTTAAAAATAGATTCTCCGAATTGGCACTTTTCAACATGGGATAGGGCTCTAGTCCCCCTATAGCCCCCTCCTGTTCCTCTGCCTATGAGAATATATATAAAAGAAAATGCGCTATACCGCTCTCTTCAATGGGCCAACAAGTTGTTCACTTGGTTCACATGTCAAAGTGGCAAAAGGTGCACTACAAAGATTGGACTTGTGGCATGACAGCAGTATGGTCTGAACTGCAGGCATTCTTGGGAGATCCTACTCTAAAACCTAAACATAACCCTACCCTAACTCTGTCACTAACCCTAGAGAGTTAAATTTAATAGAAAGAAAAAAAAAATTAAGTTTCCAAAAAGTAAAAATGCTTCAGCAGGACTTGAACCCCACAACATCTCACATCACAGCAGCGAGCTGTAACCACTGAGCTACTGGGAAGCTTGCTAATTGAAACCAGAAAAAAAATATATTAGTGATATGAATGTCATATTTAGTTGCCAGACAAGATTCCTGTTATTAGCTGCAAGTAAAGATATGCATGTCTGCCTGACTGCCCCCATTGACATTTTAAACACCCATGGACGAGAGTGATTTATAATAACTCTAAGCAGCTTTGCAATGTAAAATTAAACTACACTGGAGTATACATTTATGATTATGTTATCCAATATATATGCATCTCTTTCATGCATTGAAAGGCTATACCAATGCAATATTGTTCTCACTTTTTGTAGCATCAGCACTATACTATCTGGCAGAGCTAGTGGAAGAGTATACAGTGATCACAGGAAAAATTGTCAAGATTACAATTGGAGTAAGTAAACAACATATGGAAAGAATCAAAACTGAGATGTCCTTCGGCTGAATATATAATGCATTATGCTACTATGTTGCATTTTCAGTTTCTTATCCCCCCCCCCCCTCGCTGCGATTTTAGGTGTGATTTCTTCTCCCGATGTATTTGAACGAATGGATGAGTTAGGAATGTTTAGATGAGGGTACATATACTCAGAACATTCATAACTTAATTATTCACCTGTTCACATCCATCAGAGAAAATTGCAGCAAAAATTGCAAGTGTAAACAGTCCTTGAGGCAGCTGTGCAGTCAATGCCATTACTGCTGTTTCGTCTTCCATTATTACTAGACTAAGTGCATATGATTGACCAATAATTGGTATTGGGCCAAATTTTGCCTTATCGTAGACAGTTATCTGCATCTAATATTAACAATTAGTGGCCTAAGTTATGTTGCATATTGCAGCTTATTGAATTAACAAATGTAACATTTTCTTTTACATTTTCTCTTTTTTGCCAGATTATTTCTGTTGTCTATGTCGGTCTATTACTGTTTGAAAGTTTTCCTTGGCATGTAGTCTTAATGGGTTTGGTCACAAATATAGTTTACTACATGCTGCTCAATGACTTTCCTTACATTTCTTTTACATCTCCTGTTTTCCTTCTCAGTGTAGGTGTGTATATTTGTTTTCAATAGTAGTATTTTGTAGGTTATTGCTAGACCAACAAGGTGAATGGGCATGAGGAAATTTCTGCCATCCAGAGACAGAAGGGAGAAGATTTATTTCTGATAATATTATATGTTAGGAAATACATTGTATGAAGGGAGTTGGGGGGTTACCTTCCAATTATTTTCTCCTTGTAGGATCGAGTTATATATAGATGTTTTCTGGAATGACCCAGGCATTCATTCTGCTAATCCATGCAATAACTAATCTTTGGTCATTTTTTATTTTACAGCATTAGTTTTTGTCAACCATTATTTGGCTTTTCAATATTTTTCACAAGTCTACTATTCATTTTCAGAGGTAGAGTATCAGCATGCATATACAAATCCATTACAAGTCTTGATTTGCAGTTCTTAATTACTCCAATCCCGTATTCCGTAATGTATGCATTATTTTTAATAATATACCAATGAAATGCTTGAAATGACTGGTCATCCCGAATACCTATGCCAACATTTTGACAAGTGGTTTTCATTGCGTTGCAGAATGTACAATTTAATCATGCACTAGCTAGCTTATGAATAGACCTTTCCCCTTATGAGTGAAATTTTGATCTAGATATGCCTGGACAAAAATTTCATCACAGCTTGAAAGGGAAATTTCATCACAGCTTGAAATTTCATCACAAAATTAGTAATATTCCGAAGTTTCGTTGCGAAATGTTGTAAAATGCGGATAATATAGCCTTGCGAAGTTTGCCGTTTTTCAGTCATTTTGCATTACAAATGAGAAATTGATAATCAGATGATCAAACTGATTATCAATTTCCCATTTGTAATACAAAATGACTGAAAAACGGCAAACTTCGCAAGGCTATATTATCCGCATTTTACAACATTTCGCAACGAAACTTCATTGCTAATTTTGTGATGCTCTTTCAAGCTGTGATGAAAATTTTGTCCAGACTTGTCTAGATCAAAATTTCACTCAAAAGGGGAAAGGTCTATTCTGTTCCTAAGAAAAAAATCTTAGTTTTGCATGTATTTAAAAGCACTCCTACAGTTTTTGCCCAGGTCAGAGTCAGTCCAGGAATGCACATAAACTGGACCAGTTGTCCAGCTATATTAAATACATCATTGTGTATACCTGTAAAGAGTTTTGCTATGAGCATATTACAAATGAAAAGGTTTTTCTTTCTTTAGATACTTGGATATTTTACAGTTTGCCTTTGGATTTTACCATTTGCATTTTTTATATCTCTGTCAGCAAATGAAAATGTCCTACCAACAGCTTCCATGCAACAGGGCTCTAATACAGGTGTGTTACCAGTGGTGTTTGATAAAATAAATAATTTTATGACTCAGCTAAGAATATCTTTGTGTAGGGGCGGCACTAGACCTCTTTGAATTGGGGGGGGGATCACAACATCAAAAAACATTTCCCAACAACATATTTGTCCATCTTACTTTGCATTTAACCACCGTTGTTCGTTCCATTTTTCCCTACTTTTTTCGTAAAATTTCTTCACATTTTAGCTATCATTCTTAATTTTTAATCGGTGTCACTCAACTATTTTATTTTTTCCTTCCTATCCAAATCCATGTTTTGCCGACTATCTGATGACTGGGGGTGTCCCCCCCTCCAGAGTGACAGTTCCCAATTCTCAAAGCTATCATAAGACAGTCATTGATTATAAAGTAATCTATTAATTTTCCTACTGAGAAGAATTAAGGGAACATCCCTTACGCTCCTTTATTTGTGCATATTGCATAAGAAAAACTATTGACGTTTTTATATTTATTTATATATCTTCCAGATTACACATACGCCGGTCAAAGCTCCTCAAAACGTCAAGGAATCCTGGCCATATTTGACTTCATATATATTCAATTGCAAAACATCTTGCCAACTCGATCTGCTAAGAGTTTTTAACATGAAGAAAGGAAAAAAACTATATTTATTGAACTACCAGTTTATCGTAGTGCAAGTTAGTTTTATCTTTTATGCGGCGCTTATATTATGTCCATGTGCGTCTAGTAAGTTTGTTTATATGAGTAGAAGTGGACATTCTCTATTGAAGACAATGTACATACAGACACACTACACTAAAATAAAAGCACGATAAATTAAAAAAAAAATTGCGACGCAATTTCGCACACAGGAAGTGAAGATATTTGAAAGTGGTTTAACCTATTTGTGTGTTACTTTTAAAATGCTATTTCATTTACTAATAAAGTAAATTGAATATCTTTAGTCGTGTTGTGATTTTCTTTGTCAAGACCGATAAACTTCACGCGACATCGAAAGGCGCCAAACAGCGTGGTATTACAAATAAGCTAGCCTAAAGCTTCACTAAGTAAAAGTGATACTGTACAACCTCTCTTTATGGATACGTACGCCTCTCTAATAACGACGTCTCTCTAATACAGATTTCTCTCTAATACGGACACCTCTCTAATATACAGACACCTCTTTTATACGCACACATCTTTTAATACCACGGACAACTCTCTATAATACGTAATACGTATACATCTTTTAATAGGCATACCTCTCTTAATTAATACGGACATCCCTCTGTTACGGACATCTCTCTAATACGGACATTTCTTTATTGCAGATACCTTTTTATTACAGACAGCTCTCTAGTACGCATACTTATCTTAATACGGACATCCCTCTATTACGAACATCTTTCTGATACGGACACCTCTATTACAGACAGCTTTCTAATAGGCATACATCTTTTAATGCGGATATGATACTTCTCTAATACGTATTAGAGTGGTATCAGTATTACAATATGTATGCGTTTTAGAGCGGTATCTGTATTAGAGAGTCTAATAAAGATACGCTCTAAAACGCATACATATTTTAATACTGATACCACTCTAATACGGACTCTTCTCTATTACAGACAGCTCTCTGACTCTGATCTAGACTAATACGGACATCTCTCTAACACGAACACCTCTCTTGGCCCGACCTCTCTTAATATAAAGACCTCGATCTCTACTACAAAAACATCTCTAATACGGAAACACCAAATGCCATGGATACGGTTAAACGGACTCCTCTCTGACTCTGTAACTTTAATAGAAACGCTTTGCCCTGTATGTCTGTATTAGACAAGTCTGACTGAACTGTATTCAGTGATATAACTTTGATTTAACACGTGTAACAATTAACCAGTGATGTAACAATATTTTGACACAGAATCTGCGATCGTTTTAAAAATACTTTGGGAGATTCGCAACAGTGACGTACACATGTCCGATTCATCATCTTCATTATGCTTGAATACCAGAGTAGGATTCCCTTTCACACCACAGTCTTTGATGGGATCTCCTCATATTTCACTTTGATCTTGAACCCCACTAACCACACACGCTATCATGTCTACACACTTAAAAATCTCACAACTTGTCAACAAGATGTGTCCACAACAGGCTCGTAGCAAGCTTGGCAACAAGTTGTAACAATGTTGTTATTTTATCAAGTTGCTACAAGCTTGTCACTAACAACTTATAATTGTTGTAACAACTATAACACTTGTAACAACCATATTGGAACAACTTGTAACAAATCTGCTGAACTCAACAACCTGGTAGCAAGTTGTTAACAAGCCGTTGACAACTTGTCAATAAGCTGGGAACAAGCAGTGCGAACACATCCTGTTGACAAGTTGTTGGAACAGCATTGCTACAAGTCTGCTGCAGGTTTGTCACAACTTGTGCGTTTTTACGTGTGTAGCCTGCGTGCAATCCCATGACCTCGCCCATGGCATCGTCGCAAACGAGCCATGAGACTGCACGCAAGCTGATTATACGCTTGAGCGAGTAAATGCTGGTTAATTTTATAAATCATTGAGGTTTCTTTGATCTACGTGTGTGACGTAAACCACTTCAAAGACACAATATTGATTCAAAATTCTCCCGAGCTCCGTCAATATTCTAATACCACCATCACAAAAAAACCTTTATAGTAGAGTTTGACCCCAGTGTAGCCCAGTCGTCTGTCATTGGTGTAGCCTTATAACAGAAATACCAATGTGTAAATGTGAATTTTACGACTACAAACGACTTCATCAAATGGCCCTGTTCATTCTCCTTTGAAGACCAAAGTATACTCATTAAAATATTTCTTGACAAAGAAGTAAGGGTTTACGCAACGTTTATGTCAAGTGTTTACCCTCCGAACCGGATGTGGTAGGCCATAAATCACCGTCATTTTTACATGCAGTGTCAGAAAACGGAAAGTCTTTGGTTTTGTTTTTGCATTGCAAGATGTAGCCATCTCTCCTCTGCAGACCCTGACTCTACAAAACTTTTACGAAAAGCTCATATTGAAACTCAGTTAAAAAACTTTTCCAGGCCGTATTTAAAGTGCAGCCGTAATGGTCAACTCTAAAAGGAGTGACTAAGAGCAAGCCTTTCATCCCCGAGGTCGTGGATTCGATTCTCGCTACGGACTCATGTTAAGAGAGTCCGTCAACACTCTGCTGAAAGTCGTGGGTTCTCTCCGGGCGGATCCAGTTTCCTCCGGCACAGGGAAAGTTAATTGACAGGGTGGGTTAGGATAACTTCATGTTTACCAATGACGACCATATAAAAAGCTCATGCAGGAGCCCATCTACTATAAACGTATCTCATAAATGTTATCTCACTTTGCAGATTGCCATATCAAGCCACAGATCGGTTGCATCGCAGCTAATATACGTCATGGCCATTCTTTATTCAAAACAGCCCATCCATATGTGATATGTGCTGTTATTTTTATGAGACAAATTTAAACATATAATGCCGGACAAATGAGGATACTATAGCCTATAAATTAAGTCCTATATTAGACTTGCTACAAGCCCACCTCAACATTCAGATTGTTTCCCCAGTTTTGTTGGGCGAGGACTGAGTTAGTCTTTTGTATATAAAGACCTTATATATTTTTAAAGAAAAGGAAGTACCCATGGCGATCCCGCCCTCGATGTTTGGCGATAGCCTTCTATTTTTTCCGGCAAGGTCTTCATAAGTAAACCGGATATTGCAGTATGTGTATCACATGTATAGCAGTCGCTTTATTTTATTGAAGGTTTTGCGGATTTTTGAATAATTGGCGGGTCAGAAAAAATGGGCGAAGAAAAAAAGGCCCGTTCTTTCTCGCCCATGTATAGTCGGTCCCAGAATTTTTCCCGTTGGCGAGTTGACTGGCGAATAAAGATTTTATTAATATTCCATTTTCATCATGTTAAATTAGATCGCTAATGAAAAGTTTATATTGAGAATTTTGCTTATTGAAGGATTTTTAACACGGTTGTCGTCGTTGTCGGTATAGGGGCTTAGTGCCTCAGTAATGCATCTACATAAACACTCAATGAATTAGCCCCCTCACTATTAAATTAAGCCCACCCCAATAATTCCACCTCACCCAAATAAGGCCCGCTTACAGAAACAAATCTTGGGCATTGGCCATTCATGTCACTTGCTGTAACTCATCTCAGTACACGTGAAAATGCCACATTTGTACATTACCACCGTCATAGTGGCCTATCATTACCACGTAGATCTTTTTCTTTGATTTCCAAAATGAAAACAAACACTCACTATTTCCATAATAGACATAATACGTAATTCCATTCACGCAAACGTTGCATGACATGACATTGCACGTCTTGCACGTAACTAAGTGTAACTCTGATGCAATATTGTTCACGTGCCTATACCCCTTTGACTTTGTTACCCTTTCGACCGACTAAATAAGGTTTCTATGTACGATAATAACATGGGAGTAAACAAGTTAGACTCTATATAAGCAAAAAGAAATGGATAGTGTAATGACCCTGTAATGTTTTTGCGCCCGGAAATCGATAACTCGTGAAATGACGTCACCTCTAACCGGAAATGCGGTTAATGATTTGTTTTGGGCGAGGCCTCGTACTGGGTTTTGATTGGTTGTTGTGATGATTGACGGGCGAACGACACGCACAAAAGCATTCGATTTTCGTAAATACATGCACTTTGAAAACAACACAATTCCGTAGTTGATTGACGAAGAAACGAACCCGTAGAAGCTTGAATATTTTATTTGCGGTTAGAAAAATGATGGATCGAGCAAAGAGGAACGATAAAGTCTTCGCTGACTTCGAGTGGATGGAGAAAATGGATGAATTCGACAGACAAATCGAGGCAGAACTGTGGGAAGAGGAATTGATCCGATGCTGTATCGAGCAGTTACTCGACGAGGAAGAAGACAGAGAAACGTTGACAGCTGCCGAGATTCTACAGCAACAAATGGAGAAGACAACGTTGGACGGGGAAAATGGAGAAAGCCAGAGACTCGTCAACGGCAATGTCTTTTCGACGAGCTACAGAAACGGCTACAATTCTTCACTATCCGTGAGTATTTTGCGTACTCAGTAATAGTTTGAGGTTTAAACTTTGCACGATTTTAAGCCGTTTTTAGAGAATTATCATTTATTAAACATGGCCTTGGTTTATCTTGTTTTATAATACGTTAAATTTCGCGTTAAAGCCGTTCGGGTTATATAAAATACATTCGCCTTTGGTTCAAATCCGTATTTATAAAAGATGTGTGCGTTTATAGTATAGAAACTTTTTGAACACGCGTGTATAGAAAAGCACTAAAATAATACGTGCCGTGGATTCGCAATGAAAATACTCCATAATGTTTATTCTCTAAGCTAAACCACCTTGCTTTGCTAAATCTGTATTTTGACATTCGACAAGTTTGCGTGCCATAAAATCTGTCAAGCTTGAGTATATACTTTGGCCATTCGCTTGGCCACTTAACAACTACCTATTATCCCGACATATATTGTATTTAAATCTTTGTCTGACGTAAATAAAGAATATAAGTTATGCAAAACACCGTTTAAACAAAGCATGTGGTTTGAAATAAAGGGGGAAAGCCCAGCAACTTTGTGCGTTGTTCACTCTGTCTGTCTCGATGAAAACATAGCTAGTACTGTCATACTCTTGTACTATACATTTGAATTTTTACTCAAGTTTGTGATGATATGCTGACCTATGCCCTTGGCCCCTTTTTTAGATGTGATCATTACGAAACTTTTGGCATCAAATAACAACCATTACTGGACTATCCCCAAAATGTCTTGCACACATAACAATTATGTTTGTAATATCAATTTTCAATCCAGCTCAAAACATCCTAACCAAACAGCTGTCCCCTTAATACTGTAAAATAATTTGTTTTGTAAATCCAGCTGGTTAGGGCAATTATGATGGTTGAATGTTTGTGAAACATTAACCATTGTTTATAAAGATTCTTGATTATTATGAAAGCGTTGGGCATTATAAAGTGAATTTGACTCTCACAAAAGACCACATTAATTATTCTCTCCCTTGATTAAAAGGCTGTGCCCAAAGTTTGCTTGTGGCCATGGTGTATTGGTTTCTATTTCTGTGCGGCCCAACCCTTTCCTTTTACAGGTCTTGTAAATTATACTCACATTCTGCCCTCGTACCAGTAGTCTTCTATATTTTAGTTTACAAGCTTGGTTGAAAGATCTAGCATTAAAAAGACAAAAAGAACTTCCATATTTTTCTGATAGGTCATTCAACCAATTTGTCACTGCCTACTTTGGTGGAACCATAGTTCTATTTTAATTAAATTATCATTCATTTTCTTTCTAAAGGTTTCAGGAAGAAGTACGTTAAATCCAAATGCAGCTGTCTTTGTCCCCCGCAATTGTCAGGCATCGTCATAGCAACGGCGCATGCCACCGTATGGACAGTAGTGTGGCATGAGTCTCCATTGAGTGTGAAATAATTTTAAATTATTGTACATAAAATTTTTACGTTTAGACTTCTGCCAACATTTGTAAAGATATATTTTAAATTAAATTGTTCTATAAAATAAAAGTTGTGTTACAAAAACATGTGTTGTGATTTTTATTTTGCATCCCAAATCTATTTATTTATCCTTTGTTAACCTGGCCCTACAATCGCGTGCCAAAATAATGAGACTTTTGATATTTCGTTCAGGTTCTATTTCTGTGATTATTTCCCCACTCCCCCTATTCATTGTTGACCTGACAATATACCTTGGTATCGTTTGTCCAACATTGCTTGTGGGGAGAGGGGGGGGGGGCAATCACTTAGTTGTCTCATTAATTTTTGCACAGGATTGTAGCAGTGACTGCAAGGAGTGTGTTTTATAGAAGTGTGTGAGCTGTGAACAAAGCCTATTGTAGTCGAATTATTTTGACCAACAAACAATATGTTCTTTGTAGTTTTGCATGGCGATAAAACATATAATACTTTAGTTTGTGGAAACATATAATACTTCTAGTTTGTTTAATTTACGTGGTGTTTCCACAAACTAAAGTATTAAACATTAATAACATCAATTAAAAAATTCATTAATAATTCACGAGGAAAATACAAAAGAAATGAATGTTTAATCAATGTTTGTAAATCGGATAAAGATTTGTCCTGATTTACACTAAACTTCAGCTTTGATTTTCTCGACTTATTTGGGTCATGTTCTCCTTTAAAAAACTGATTTGCGGGCCTTTTTTGGCGGTCTCTTTAGCTATGGTTGCCCACTTGCCTTTGTCATTGTTTTGTCAAAGCTTTTGTTCCGTAAACCTGTTATTAACAATGAACATGTTGACCACCATTTTGAAGCTAAAGTGAATAACATTGGCCAATCAGGATACGTGAAATTCAGCCAATTGTGAAGCAGATAAACTGACTAATAGTAATGTGGACGTCGACCTTAGTCTAGCCTGCGTGGCAGCTTTGCCTCCCTAATTTTCGCTGCCCGTAGAAATACCGCCTGCCACGCAGGCTAACCTTAGTCCTTAATTTTTGGTAAGATTTTGGCTTAATCTGCAAGTATGTTTGCCGCCTTGCATGACAATAAATATAATTTTTGACGTTTATTTATTTCAATGCAACCACTGTGACGCAATAAACTCGCTCAGTACGCATGCTCAGTACGCATGCTCAGTATCGCCGATATTAGTTAATCGCATCAATGGTGCAATTTGCTTGCGCAATGAAGACATATAAGACTTGCGACACAGACATAAGACTGTGGCAATTGATACACCAGGCGGAAATCTTAGTTTAAAGATAAAGAGCAGAGCCCAGCAAATAACTTTAAATCCAAATATAATAAAAGTAAAAAAAATATTAGCTAACGTTTCGTTGTTTACAATACAACATCTTCAGAACAATCTAAAATGTAAGACTTACGTCAGGGACCGTGGAGCAGGGTGGCTGGGCTTTAGCCCCACCAATAGCTTTTCCGTCATTAGTTTTTTTTGTGCGATTGAAACATTAACAGGAGGGAACTCGTGCAAGCAGTCGTTAAGCCCCACCATTCACCAATCCAAAATATACTCCGCTGTCCCTGTACGTCATTGACAAAAGTGTGCGTTACTTCTAATGATTATTATGCATTGCGTTTCCTCTGGTGGCCTCAGGAATTACAGATGTCGGTTCATCTTTTTCGTGCACCACCTCCCCCAGCGGTGTAAATTTCGCAGTTTGTATATAAGAACTACAGACCGCACAACTCGAATGTCTTTGATATTAACGGCTTATTGACCGAGCGTGAGGTCTGTACTGTGAAATATCAGACCGAGGTTTTTTAGTATGGACCGAGCGACAAAGGAGCGAGGTCCATGCAAAAAACAGAGGTCTGATATTTCACAGTACAGACCGAACAAGCGAGGTCAATAATCGGTTTATTATATGGCTGAACTGAGTCTGTGAGCATATGCTTTTCGCGCGAATTAAATCGGCTATCGTCAGTTGCACTGGGTAACAATGTACGGTAGGCATGCATGCTCAATCAAAAACAATTTGGTTGTTTGAAATAGTTTTATCTGTAAGTTTTAATGACACACAATTGGAAAATTAAAAAGCAAACATTTTTTCTGTTTACAAAGCAAAAATTTCTCTCCAGATAAATGACATCCGGGACACCGGTCCAGATACGGAAAATACGGACCACGGTCCGGATATGGGTTTTTACGCACCTCTTGTCAACCAATCAGAATAGAGAATTTTGAAAAGCCATATAATAATACACTTTATCGACACAGTTAAGAGAAACGTGGATGAGGACTCGGCGCGTGACCGCCTAAAGTTTGCTCACGATGAAGAGGAAGGTGTTTCGCTGGCTAATCAGGTCTCTCGACGTTGCTTGCTCGTCGAGGTTTTCATTTGACGAAGTTGGTTTCAAACTCAGCTCGAGTGATCGAGTCAAGGCCTGAAGAAGAAAGTTGTGGTTCTGCGGTAAAGGATTTGAATTTCGATCAACCAACAATACAACAAGCTCTTTGAGTTAATGGGGATGTCGTGAACGATAAATTGACGGGAAGAAGCGATGTTTGAATCGACGCCTCTCTCGATCTTCTGGACCTGCAGTACTTGTATCAAATGCTCAGTCAGAAGAAACTCATTCAAGAAAGTAAACACCCTTTAATCAATCCCGAGGCGAAGGACAATCCGATTTCGAAATTCATTGCAAGACATTATACCATCAGTTGGCAGGCCATAGTGAAGCAGCAGTTGGTGTGTTGGTGAACAGAAAACGGCAGATTCAGAGTGGATTGTTTCGCTACAGTGGCGAAGGCGCTGAAAGATAGCCATGGCAACTAGTCATGCCATGCGAAATCACCGTTGCAAAGTTCCAACTGCAAGCAGTGACGTAGCCAGAGGGGGTGGGGGGGGGGCGGGGGCGGTGGCCCACCCCTGACAAATTATTGAGCCCCCATGTAAGTCGGTCTGGCGGTGAGTATTCTTGGGCTCAGACCCTGCTGTCTGGCAGAGCGATAAAGGCTGGAAACCCAGCTGAAACAAGGCTTAAAGTACTGCAATTTATATACTATGGTCTATAGTATACCCACAATTTGTACATGTGAATTTTTATGGTTTTATTCGCTTCAAATTTGATTAAACTGATCTCCAAACGACAATAGTGCCCAAACAGACATTAGACATATACAGTAGTCCGATACTTAAAATTTTCAATAACACGAAACAAGGGCAGCTCTTCAGTCATCTTGTATAATTTTCACCTGCGGACTGCATCATTGTGAATGCACAAACATATCCCATGCTGTGAAATTGAAGCTCAGCCGGCGTTTCGAAAAACCCTCAAACCTCTTACAAATAAAGACGGCCATTTAAACATTATGCAAGGCGCATGCTTTAAAAAGTGTAAGCATTTATGAAAACAGTTTTGCTCTTCCTGGTTTCGAAACATATATCTCAGATAAACTAAAGAGGAGTTGATTAAATAAATCATACGTTTTTTGCGCTGTTTACGTTAGAAAATGCCATTTAGTGACAATAAATTAAGCTAAATGATCTGGATGGCAATGAGGGGGCCTGTCATATAACCGGCTGATGTGCCGCGCGATAGGTGTTTTTAGCGCCCTTTGGGAGAGTGTGGTTTTATGAACGTCAGATTCGTTCGTATACTAAGCCCAGCCATTCCGGCGAAAACCGCAAACCAGAAATTTAAATAAATGCTGGTTGTCTCCGAATCCGGTGCCTAAATTTTTCCGGTACTTCGCGTTTGCTGCATTGGCACAAGACAGAACATTTTTTTATCAAGGTGAGAATGTCTTTTTGTTAACTGATTGTGTAATATAGTACGCAGTTATCTATCCGGATCCCTGCTTTTTTGACGGGGGTTTTTAGCTAGAATTAGCGCAAACGCAGTGTAATGAATTTTTGAATTGTTTGAAAATGATGTTATGGTTTCACATTGACCGGTTTATGTCGGGAAGAGTGTAAACAAAATGTATGTTGCTCATTAGTGTATAGTTAAATTTATCAGAATACAATTTCTGCATATAGTCTGTGTTTCATGCAAATCGACACTGTACTACTGTGATTTTATGTAAGATCTTGTGAGATATATATCCGGAATTCGAAAATCATTATTTGGGAAGGCAAGCAACATATACATATATATTTGATTAGTGTTTGTCATACCCGTTATATAGTTCTGCAAAATAAAACGTTATAAAATAATTCAGAAACAACAAACAATCGATTATTTTCGTTTGCTTTAACCTATAATTCACAACTCAGCTTATGTATTCAAGGAGAAGAGTAATTAACAATAAAGAGAAAACCGGTTGAACGGTTATGAAAAAAGTATGCCTGTGGTTGATTATTCATAAAATTCATGATAATTTCAAGTTTGACTGACTTGAACAAAATTTGGTGCAATGCGGGTATATATAACACTGGAAAAGAGTGCTCAATGTAAAATAAAGACACGATCGATAATTCGCTATATATATGCAGGTTTCAAGCATTACTAAAAAATAAAGATACAATAGGTATAGGAAGGAAAACAAAGATTTTCTCATTTCAGGAAGTTGGTAAGTGGGCAGTGCTAATCATTCTCACTTGCAGCTGAGAGATGAATTACGAAGGATGCAGCTCAAACTGATCGCTTCGAGGGCTTTCTAAGGGCGCCGCAGGCTGCCACGTTATATGTGATTCATATGTGATCACGGAGCACAACTGGGATGGAAGGGTCATGAGTTAGGGGCTAATCCTAACCCAGTCAACATTCCCTGCAGGAGGAACTAGAATACCCGGAGAAAACCCACGACGCTCCGTATAGTGTCGACGTAAGTCCGCAATGAGAATTGAACCCAGCATCTCAAAGGTGAAAGGCGCTTCCTTGACGATTGCGCCATCCCTTTGTTTTTGGCCTTTGCCTTTTTAATATAGAACTGTAATCAGATTCTGATCATTTATATGCAAAATCATTTATTATCCCTAAGTCACAGTAAGTCCATCACATTTCTAAAAAGATTATTTTAATAAAAAAGTAGGGATATACGATGCTAACTATAGGCAGTATGTAAGGAAAGGTGAATATTCAATTTGGAACTGCTCGACATCCATTTCTTATTAATGATTCGAAAGAAAGCAGGATATCGTTTGCGCGAAAAATTTCATAACAATTTTATTGACCATTGTATAGGCTGTCTGTTTCATTACACGCAAAAATGAAGTCGGCAAACAATACAGAGAATTAATTGATGGAGACATGCAAATGCAATGGACGACCAAAGTAGTCTTAATTAATAAATGTCACAGTCGCAGCAGTTCCGCAGCCTCTTACCATGAAATGCATTAAAATTCTGTCTTGTTACAAAATTACAAATTAGAAACATGTATCATCAAAACGTGGACTAATTTGTGCTAGACTGTTCCGTGTATTATTAGCGTAAAATCCAACAGAAAATCCATGTACTACTAAATATAAATAAATATATTTAAATGAACGTGTTCCCTGATACAAGCCCCCGTAGTTTGCACACGTTTGCCCAGCGGGCCATAGCGCGGTTAACTAGATTTTAAGGGTAAGTTTATATTATATGTTCTTGCAGATACTGGCTTTAATTATATCTTAGTAAAGTGAGTTTAATATAATTTTGCCAACAACAGCTATATCATACCGGTGGCTTGTGGCGGTCAAGCATGGAAAAAATGAGGAAGTAGTATACCATGGACGCTGAAACTGTTTGGGTCAAGCGTGCTGCCCCGCCTGGCTGGGGAGCAACCATTGAGTACAGCTTGGTACATGCGTAAAAACGATGGTCGTTTCGACAGGCTTGAACAAGGTTCAGTAGTTGAACAAGTTGACAACAATGTTGTCAGTTATGCATACCTAATTTTAGTGTGCAGTGATAACCAATTTGTGCAGTGATAAAAGTAAAATGTGCAGTGATAAAATGTAAAATGTGCAGTGATAAAATTTGCTTTGATAAGTTGTTAATTAACACAAGAAAATGAGGCAATGGGCAGAAAAACTGAACTAATCCGGCGAAACATTTTGAATGAGAATGATTTAATTGAAATTGAAATGACGACTGCCAAATTATCGAACGTCCGCACTAATAACATATACTTTTGGTTCATCAGATGAACAAAGTCTCTCACCAAGATCTCTTTATGAGTTTGGAAGATGGAGTGAATGATACTTAAGATTTTGTAATTACTGTATAATTTTCAGAATTCTTTTGAATGTCCCCGCGCATTGTAGGAGATGCCCTTTTATAGTGCCTAGATTACAAAATTGTCTGTGGGTGCATGCCCCTGGAACTCCTCTAGAGGTTTGTCACGCCTAAGCCCGTAAGCCGCCTTTCCTTTGCCAAGACGAAAATATTTATTTTCTTCAGTCATGTTATTATGAAACTAAGCTGTCACAGATAGTCGTAACCGGTGCTGTCAAGGCCGCCCAGAGGGGTGCAATTTTATATATATATATATATAACTGTCAACTAGACTTCCAGAATGCAGAATTTGGCCATTTCTAGGACCTCAGATTTCAAAATGTTTCCGCGGGATGCCCCTGGACCCCCTAATCATAGTGTTAGAACATGGAATCACGAGAGCCCCCAAGTCAAAGTTTGTCCTGGGGCCCCAATTAAATTTCCCTGAGTGCTGTGCAGTGTATGTTCGTTTTGGCATTTTTGAATATGAATTGTAGTGCCGGTTCAGAAATTTCCAGGGCGTGCTTCTGCTCGGCTAAACTTTGCACAAAAATGTGCAGTGATAAAAAATTCTTAAAATTAGGTATGCAGTTATGCAGCATTAATTGTTACAAGTGCGCAGCATTAATTGTTACAAGTGTGCAGCATTAATTGTTACAAGTGAACATGCAAAGTTCATGCATGCAAAGAATAGAATTGAAAACATAATTCATGCAAGTATTTAGTAATACACAAAAGTATATAGAAAAATTCCTGCACAGTTTACCATAAAAAAGAAGTTCGACAAACCTCTGAACTTAAAAAAGTTCCAGCAAGGAAAATTTCCCCTCCCCTTTCCCAAGATATCTAATAGTTCACCCCTTAGTTGTCGGCAAGTGTATCATGCACCTCTGGCTTGGATGAATCAAGCAACCACACCATATGTAAATAATGAATAACATATTACTATTATCCCTCCTTACTTTCCTTACTCAGTCAAAAGGGAGTTTTGATTGCGCAGTTGTAAAAGCAGGCGCACCTTTCACCTTATCATGGCCGGTTCGACTCTCGTTCCGGAGTCAAGACATTGATGTGAAAAGAGTCAGTCAAAACTCTGTCGAAAGCTGAATGTGGGTTTTCTCTAGTGATGGGCGATACCAGGATTTTTAATTCGATACCGATACCGATACTTTTAAGATCGGTATCGGCCGATACCGATACCTATTTCGATACCAAAATAAACACAAAATTTCAATTTCCGATACCGGAAGTGAGTACTTAAATTGCTAGTATCGGCTACTTTCGATACCTGCCGGTCAGCGGAAAAACATTTTACATTACTGTATGTAACCTAAATAAAGCTATATGTAAACCAAAAGCCTGAAACGTAATAAATATTTTCTATACATAACTTGGCGCAGCACATTTGGAATATTAAGACTTATTTTAGTGGTTCATTAAGTCTTATTCAACCAAGAAGTGAAATTAAACAAGTCGTTTAAAAAAGGGTGCAAGTATCGAACGATACCACGTCAGTAATCGATACCGATACCGCTGTTTGTGGTATCGCTGGTATCGAATACCAAGTACTCGGTATCGCCCATCACTAGTTTTCTCCACGGCTGGGGCTGTTTTCTCCATAGCAATCAAGATATAGAATGCGTACTTGATCACGAATCATGCATGTCTCCACTTTTTCTCATGAGTGCCCTTTTAAATCAGTGGCGGAAATCTTTGTGGGGCAGGGGGGCGACCGCCCCCTCCCCCACCTTCATGGAAAATGACGAAATTTCGGAAATTTTGACCTAAAAGAGGGCTAAACACAGCCTTTTCGAGCGCAAATAGGGGGGGTTTGTCGGAAATTTGAAAGTTTTGTCGGAAATTTTGGAGGCTTTGCCCCCCACCGGAAAAAGTGAATTTCCGTCACTGTCCGCCATATTGAATTTGACTAGGAGTGCAAACTACAAAGTATAACATAAACAAAGCTAAAACTAAGTTTTCATCGTCGAAAAGTTGTCGATCTGCTGTCCAATTTGTAGTTTTAGGATAGATTTTGAAATATTAAGTTATTTGAAGGCACAAAGCAGATGTATCATATCTATTAATTATTTCTATGGTCTCCTCTCACAGGGAATGTTGACAGGATTAGCATTAGCTCAGCATTTGTTACAGCAAAATACATATGGTGATAAAATAAATCATACTACTATACTACTGCATCAATAAATGTACTTTTGCGTGTGTTTTTAGAATTCATAAACAACTTAATGGACGGTTGATCAACTTATATAAGATGACAGTCGCAGTAACATGCTTCAAATCAATTTTACGTCGAAAGGAAAGTTAGTAGTAGGAATGCAACATACGCATGTATATTAAACAAACATTACCAAAAATATGAGATAAACAAATTATCATTCAAACTAGAATTAACTATGAAGCGAAAAAATATAACATTTATCTGCCTAACTGCCGTTATGTCTGTTATCATATGTCTACAGCTGGTCAATCATTTTGTAATGCTGCAGAAAGGAACTGAATCAGAATGTTTTTGTAGCTGTGAAGTAGAACCGGGAAAAGACCCGGTGAACGAGAAGGGTGGGGTCTCTCACACCCCTGTGGAGAATGAGAGGAGGTTTCATGACAATCTGAACGAAATGTTAGAGCTTCTTGGTGACATGAACGAAGTGCAACAAAATTCATTTGGTGATCACTACGAGCAATTACTCGAGCTTTTGAGTAGCATAAAAGAAAGCGAGGACGCTGCTTCAAACACACGGAAACTGAGAAAGGAAGTCATTCCCACCGAACCTAAAGCCCAACCTGCTGAAATTCAGGAAATTTGTCCCGAAAAGTTCATGGGAGATTCACTAACGTACGGTTATCCGTTTTTCCGCAAAGGTTTCGCTACCCCAAACTGCTCACAGCATATTCCAATGCATTATCTGGTCACTTTAATATTTGATGACCTTCATACATCGAACGTGAACCCCCCGGCTTATAAACGAGTCTTGAAAGGTTTGTCTAAATATCATCCAAAAATGAAGGTTGTGTATATAACCAGAGATAAACAGGGGGGTGTGGAAGGTATGAAAAGCAATGTGAAGGTGGTAAATATTCGGGAAGAATTAAAACAAGGAGCGGTGTGGTCAAAGGCACTAGCTCACGTGACAACAAAATACGTTCTGATTGCACCACATCTAGTGGAATTTGACGACGACATCAACTTAAAGAGGCTCGTGCGGATTTTAAGCCATAACCCTGATGTGGCTATAGTTTCGGGTGCGTACAGGACGCGCAATGGACACTGGGATATCGGTTGTCAGCAGTCAAGCTTTTTAAACTACACACTAAGATTACAAGGTGGTTATTACCGGTCTTTCTGGGAGTGCTTGCTTTGTGACTTCACCCCAGGCTCTTGGTTGGCCAGAACAAACGATTTGGAAGTGTTGAAATTTGATGAAGGGTAAGTTCAATCAAAGCCTCGTTTCCACACTTTCCTATTGAATTCAGTAATCCGATTTTTAAGCCAGAATATTTTAATGAGATGAGATTTATAAATCAGTCAAATTCATGACCAGTCTAATCGTTTGCTGTCAAATATCTTATGACCAGTCAAATATCTTCGCCTATGTGACTTAATAGAGTTTTAGAACGTTTTATACACCACATAATGAGGCTTATGACGGACATATTTGATGGCCCCACCGGCTAATTTAGGAAAAAAGAGGCTACTGATGATAAATTCTTATCTAGGCAATATTTGTCCTTTCTCACTAGTGACCAGAAACGTAAACGAAGAGTTAAACATGTCCACAGCACCAGATTAGATTAATGGTGGGGCCATCCAATATAGCCGCCATTGGCTTCACTTATGCACAGCAGATGCTTTATCCAGTCTGATTTTAGATCAGTGGAAAGACGTATTACACAGTGAGCTCTTTATATATATACGGACTGGAGAAAGAATTTCAGTCGTAAACAGTTTTTCGAACGGACCGCGTCGCTAATTCAAGTTATCTGACTTCATAAAATCATAACACGAAATTTCGACACACTCCTCGCAGCTTCCTGTCCCACCGCGCATAAAAAATCAATAGAAATGGACTGAAACAGATGTCCAATAGCTCCATCTTCCTCCATCTTGGCTCCACATTTTGGACCCGAGTTCTGACTCCAGGTATATATGCAGCTCACGGGTATTGCGCGGTTGAACCGTGAGGAGTTGGGAAGAGATTATTTCGCTGGCCTCAGAGTGACAAAAAGTAACAAAGCAACGGTTTTACTAACACTAACCCTACTCCAAACACCAACTCTAACCCTTACCCTAACCTAATCCTACTCCAAATTTGTTTCTAAATCAATCTTGAAGAAAAAGTTTTGACGAAATGTCATTCTGAGGTCAGCGAAATAGTTGATGCCGAGGTGTTGGGGGACACAGTGGTCAGTGCATGTAGCTTTCATCTCTACGACCAAGGTTCGATTCCTGCAGCATGCAATTTTCTAAAATTTTGACAAAACTCAGTAGCATCTGAGAAGATTGTTTCCAGGTTATAATTACTACCGGTTTTATTTCAGTTCCTCTTGCTGTATCAGGCCCTTATGGGAAAAAGATTAAAACTCATTGGGTTGTCCAGTGTAATATATTAGTTTTCTTTGGTTGGCTTTTAATTCTTATTGTGTACATATCAAATTGCATCCAGAGAAATTGGTTGAAATGTGAGGCATAAGAGAGATGAATATGCTTGATCTCTCCAACTTCAAAAATAACTTAATATAACATTACTGGTTTATATTACAAAGCCTAGATTTTGGCGTTTTCCACGACATCTTTTGGAAAGTAAAGCAACAGAAAAGAATTACCGTAAGTTGCCCTGATGCGATGTTCAACATTGACAAACCTGAAGTCAGAGATGAGTGGCTCTTGCATTTCGCAAGTAAACATGATATCAGAAAGATCGTCGAACCTAATGGTCAAATACGATGGTACGTTGTTCGTAACCAATGCTATCGTCTATACATCCGTACGAATACTTATAGCTTGTTTTTTCAAAGCATACCTTAGTTTTGCCTATACACTAAGCCTGTCATGTCCCGAGGTCGGGTGGACGGATCTGACGAATAATCAAACCATTGGACGAATTTTTATGCTCATTCATGAAATCCACGCTTGTTGCCTAACTATTTTGGGAAGGTTATTAAATTCACCGCGAGTTTTTATTGCATTCGGTTCAAAAGCGCACAGCACTAGCCGACTTTTCCACAGTCCCTCATTCGTTATCCGTACCCATTAAGCCCCGCGCTCCCATTGTTTTCCACTGATCTCCATTCCCAACTGAAGCGACGAGGCAGCAGCACTAGTACATTGGATTCAATTTCTCGCTAAAACACTCAGCAGTTATTTGACTTTATTTCAATACTTCAGTTCCCTGGCCAGAAAGAGGATATCCCCC
>CACRXK020001712.1:8347-50405 GCA_902702795.2 Paramuricea clavata
GGGGGGGGGTGTCGCAAATTTGAAAGTTTCGGTCGGAAATGTGAATTTCCGCCACTGGTTACACTGCATGCGCAATGCTTTAAAACTTTAAAACTTTAAAACTCCAAAAAGTAGAACCTGATTCATACAATGCTTACTGCAACTAAAATGTTGTGAGACTTGATGATTGCGACTTGCGAGACATGTCACACGCCTTTTGTCTTTCACCAACATGCAGTACGGGTTTCTATCGAGTGATGTCCTTATGGCTTATATATGGAGTTAATTGTATAACTGATAGAACTATCCAGAATAATAATTAAAGTTAGTTTTACATTAGATTTCCATCACTCACTAATCCAGTTTCACTATAGTTTAGAACTGATAGAACCACCCAGAATAAATAAAGTTATATAGTTTAATTAGTTGAGATTTCTTTCTATAGTAACACTGTGACGACCCTTACTGGACCTACGTGGAGAACAGTTTAGAACTGATAGAACTATCCAGAATAATTAAATAAAGTTAATTCTACTTTAAACTGATATTTCCTGTAGTAACAATGGATCAATAAAAGACGAACCTCACTGTATACGTAGGGAGAACATTTTAGAACTGATATAGAACTATCCAGAATAACTAAATAGACTAAATACTTAAGTTAGTTTTACTTCAAATTTTGCTTCTGTAGTAACACTTCATGGATCAGTAAGTGATATCCCTTACTCGACCTCTAGGCCTAGGGAGTCGAACAGTTCAGTGGTAGAACTGTCCAATGTATGAAGTTAGGCTTGTAGAGGTCAATCGTTTAAAACCACATGACATTTCTTAACAAAACACTTCAAGAACTAATTATACGTTCATTTGAAGGCAAAATATAATAGCTTTTTTCGACATTTTGCGCGAATATAAACCACTAAAAATTTTGCTACAATCGGTAGCGACAGTTGACCTCATAAAACGTTTAATCGGCTAAGCAATCTTCATCTTCGCTAGCAGGGGTGATGTCCCTATATTCCTATAAGTATCAAGTTGTCGGCTAAGGGTCCATACACATCGGACGCGATTCGACAACGCGACGCGATTTTTCGATTTTCATTTTTCACTGACAGATAACTTTGATCCTAGTTTAAATTTTCCAAATACTTAGAAGCTCTATAACATTTTGAGTCATTTGGTCAACATATCTTTAAAAATTTGCTCTCATTGGCTGTTTTATTAACTCATTTCAAAAACTAAAAAATCGCGTCGCGTTGCCGAATGCGCCCGGTGTGTCTGGACCTTATAATTAAGTCGCTTTGAGACGAGTTACAGCGCGGAAGGTTTACCGAATGCTTCCTGTTTTTTTCTGTCTTTCTGCAACAATTACACAATACATCATTCACGGAATAATTCCTGTTTGACTTGGTCGCTACTCAGTTGACAGTTCTCTTTAATAATCTGCTGTTGCTCACAGGATTAACGATTACAAAAGAGACAACTTCAAATTGATATCTTAAGAACAAGCTATTCTTATCTAAGAGAAACCGTATGTGCATGCATGTCATAAATAAAAAATATGACGTGCCCACGCCCATGCATCAGTATACTTGTCGGAAAATTTCGATGCTTGCTCCCTCGCTAAAAGTTCGCAGGGACTAGAGTAGACTTGCTCCAAGTAGGCTCTCTTTCACTGTCATATAGTAACGATCCACTATCGATACTATATGACAATGAAAGAGAGACTCGGAGCAAGTCTAGGACTAGAGTGGAGAATAGTTTAGAACTGATACACAATATTGCATGGACATAACTTTGGCCCGGGACTGTGCGAATATTTTGTATAAGGGAAAAGGTACCCTTATGAGAAATTCCATGTTAGCGGATCATGTTGCGGTCTCAAGCTCCTCCGGCCAACACAATGTTGAGCTTGTGTCATGGTAAATTACCAAAAGTTGTTTTAATTTGGCGCTGCTCACAACATTGAACTGGGAGAGAAGGGGTGACGAAGTTTGTTTTGTCAATGCGCATTAACTTCGCATTATTGGCTGGAATGGTCTCAATGGTTCAAGATTGTAGCTTACCAGGAAAATAAATTTAGGCCATTTAATTCAGGTTTCTTTGGGCAGAACAGTTTAGAACTGATACAGCTAAATCAAGTGCAAATAAAGTTAATTATAGCCTGCAGCGGACACGAGGAAATCGCCTGCAGGCAGTAAAACACACATAAATTTTGGGCTGTGCAGATTGAAACTATAGGGAGCGCAAGCGACGTTTTTCGGTCGGATTAAAGGAGCAACTGTGTCACATGGTGCGCATTTTTTCTGCGCATAACAACAACATTTCGGAAATTGTTCGGCACCCGAAATACTCTCTCGTTGTCCTCAACTGCAAGCTCTACGGTACGAAACTATGGATATTTTTGTATATAATTTGTGAATCCGCCTCGCGAATCCGCCATATTGGATTGGAAAACTTGAAAAACTACTGCCGTAGTTTTTCAAGTTCGCGTGCGCAGAAAAGATGCGCACCAGGTGACACTGCTCCTTTAAAAACTGTGTTTGTATATCAGTTTGTGGTAATCTTCAACGCATATGGCAAAACGCAAGATTTTTAAAGTTATTTGCTTCCTTACACGAGCGCTGTGATTGCTCAGTGCATGCAGCTAAAATTAGTCATACCAATTTTCAGGTGACGTTCGTGTTGAAAAAAACCTTGCTTGCTTAAACTCACTACTGGATTAATGCGGCCCAGTGACGCAATGCATTTAAAATTATCCGCAAACCGCGTAATAAACTATTTCTGTTTGAAAACATCCGAAATACATCGCGCTTGCTTAAAATAAAACGTTGATAACAAGACGCGGTTTCTGAGCTAACCAATGTTTTAAATTATATAGCACCCAATTTTAGATATGTGCGCGCTAAATACTGATACCGCGGCAAAGCTTATTGCATCCATATGCTATACGCATTGTGCATTAATTCGTCCGTGCGTCTGCTGCATGTTTAAATATTTTGTGTTTCGTTTGCATTTGAAAATATTAAAGCACTCGGAATTTGAAGCTATAGGTTTCTTTGTAGTTACAAATGCGATTCTCTGCAGATGCCGATGTATGAAACTACACTGATTTGCAAGGCAAAGTTCGGTTACAGAATTACCAACATCTGGAATATTTCGAGATAATTTTAAAGAACTCTTCATTTATACTAAATTTCTTCACCGAAGATGCAAGTTTGAATCCCACGCTTGAGAGAATCAATTTTTCGTTGTACTCTACAAAATTTTCGTCAGAATAACATGCATGCATGTAACTATAAGTAACTATTCCGAATAACAATGCCATCTTGCATGTAAACTCAAGATATGATAATTTGTTTCTTGTTTTCTTTGAATCACTCATATCTTGAGTTTACAAGATAGCATTATGTAGAGATTATTTTGAGGCAACGAGGGGATATGTGATTTATTCACCGAGGCGCGCAGCTTCGAGGTGCCCCAAAATAACCTATATACTTATTCTTCACATTGCGAGGTCGCGTTAATGAGTCAGAATAGAAATAATTTTTAATGCCATATTGCCTTCGTTATGTTGTTTTTTTCTCATTTTTTGTGCTGCAAAGACATTGCAGGTGAATATTATAGAGGGGATTATTAAACGGAAATTGATTACTGAGGGGAATATTGAATATATTAGTATATTCCCCGATAAGGAAACCGAGCAGGGTGAAAAATCATATTATATATTTCTCAGTGAAATTGTCTGCTGCATGGTAAAGGAATATGGGAGTAGTTTTCCATATTTCTGTAGATGGTTCTAAGATAGAATTGCTAAGAACTGGTATAGATCGAGCCATATAACTATCAGTTTATAGTTTAGGCTACTTTAGGTTTCCAGCTTGCACCGGCAGTATACATGCACGTAACACTCAAAGACCGTTTAAAGGCCGTTTTCCACTAGGCGAAATTTGTCTTGTGGTTTCTCGGGTGGAACTATAAAGACAAAGAGAAATTCTGCCCAGTGGAAAACGGCCTTAACACGCGGGACGGCGGTAGAACATTCTAGAACTGATGGAGCTATATCCATGCATGCAGTGCCTGTGTAAGTAAAGTTCAAATTTATTTCAGGTTTTTCCTATACTCTATAGTAACACTGGATTAATAACTCATACTGGACCTCTATATAAGGAGAACGGTTTAGAACTGATAGAGCTATCCAGTATAAATAAAACCGTTAGTTTATAGTTGAGCGGATCCATTTAGAATTGATATACGTACACCCATGGCATGCACTATATAAATAAAGTTACAATATATAGTTTAGCTCAGAGATATCTTTCCAGATAAGCGTTGCAATTTGGTTTCAATTTGCATGACCAAATTAAATATTTAATCTCACATTTAGCTGACAAATGATTTGTGTTCTTTTTGTCGCGAAAAGATCTGATTGCAATAATGATTGGAGCAATTTCTAATTAATTGATAATTGAGATCTTCGTTGCACATGTATAGATCTATATAATTGATACAATGCATGCTAGGATATAGCCATACAGAGTGACTAGCATTACATTGTACAGTATAAGGAGAAAAAAAAAATGGGCGAGCTTGAGCTCCCCATTTGTTGCGCATCGAGGGGCCGCGAATCGCCGACTTGTGCGGATTAGGCTTGCAAGAAATTGCATTTCCTTTGCGCGAAGAATCACAGACACAGTACTATTGAAACCTAAAAAATATTAAAAATTGCCTCACAATATTTCCTCATAACTGGTTCGATTACAATTTAACCAAATTGATTACCACCGTTAATATAAGTGAGGAAAACATGCCAATCTGCTAAGCAAGAAACTGAGTTCGGTTGTAAAATGTGAACCGATGCGAGATATAGCTCGCGAGGTGGTCCAGTTTAGATCCATCTCGAATCGGTCTCGACGTTTTTGGTTGTCCACACCTGGCCCGATACGGCTCTGAATCGATTTCGCGTCAATCTAAATCGCTAGTGTAATATGGTAAAATTGCATTGAATTAATCGCAATTGGCATCGATAAAAAATGATACGTTCTACTACTACATTTTCTGTTGTGCCGTTATAATGCATGCACCTTCGAACTAAGAATAAACTTCGAACTATAAACTATAGGCCCTAGCTTCGAACTAAGCTTAAATTGGAATCATTTTAGGTGAGTACTAGTATATACTCGAATTTTTTTAGCATGAAAGATGCATAGTGGACTCCCGGCTATACATAAAACAGTGAGCTGTAATATATCTGAAGCAAATACTTCAGTCATTCGGCCTATATGAGAAAAGTGAAGCCAAGAATCAAGATGGCGGAATTGACGTTCAATAGCTAGCTGGCACTGGGAAAAAAATTTGAAAATCCATAGAATGGAAATTGTATGCGGACCTTAACTGGAAATAGAATGGATTTTGATTATTTCCTAAACAGTTTATGTTTTGGTATTACTGACTGAAAATTAGATAGTCATATATAATATAACAATTGTGCTACAATGTGACGCCATAGGTTTAAGTAGCTAATATGTATTGTTAGTTTCACGTGCACGACCACATCAGCTATATACATGGCCTATGCTGTAAATTTAATTTACCATCGTGTTTAAATAAATGCTGTTATTATTATTATTATTATCCATAATAATTGTATATTTCCATACTATGGTCTGGATATAGTGTCGAAATAGTATGGATATACTATGCATTTAGTGGTGCATGCAATTGCAAATCTCATGCATATATATAGTATCGATTTCGCATCAGTTTTTTTCCCAGTGCATGTAGAAAGGTAGTAATTTAAAACGGTTTTAATCCCCCTTTCCCCCAGTTAATTCCAGTCTTTTTCTAACGGACAGTTTTGCTAAACAAGTTATTAGTTTCTAAAACTACAGTATTCTTTAAAGCGAATTAGTCAAAATACGAAATTTCATCCCAATCCTTGCAGACAAAAACAATACAAAGAGACTGAAACTGACACCCAATAGCTCCATCTTTGGCTTCATGTTTTGGACTCGTGTTATCACTCTACATAATTATACAGCCAATTCAAAAAAGGTTGTCCTTTGCAACCCTTAAACTCTATAAACCTTAAACAACTGCGCAAAGCATAATATGGGAGCATCATTAAATCAGTTTAAAAATTCATTAATAATTCACGAGGAAAATACAAAAGAAATGAATGTTTAATCAATGTTTGTAAATCGGATACAGATTTGTCCTGATTTACATAAACTTTAACTTTGATTTACTCGGCTTAGACAATGTTTATTTTTAAAATTACTTCGCAAATGAACTCACAAGATGGGTAATTTTTTAAGTACGATAAAACATTCGCATCCGATCTTTATCTGATATACAAACTCTCGCATCGCAGGTTAGATACAGATCGGCTGCTCATGCTTTATCTAGTACTTGGAAATCATATATGGGGTCAATTTCTTAGAGACATGGTAAATATCTCCTTAGGAGAACACATTATTCACAAATAGCTACAATATTGAACTACTAAGCCTAAGCTTAAAATATGTGCTCCCATTAAGCTTTGCGCGCTTAAAGTTTAAGGTTTAGAGTTTAAGATTTGCAAAGGACAACCTTTTTTGAATTAGCTGTATATGGAGATCACTGGTTTATGACTGCAAGTACGTGCGTAACCGCCATGTGCACCAAGAAAGTTTTATCAGTGCTAATATCCAAGGTTCACAAAAGACAAGTACACTATCGTCATGTCGAAAGTCAACATGGCGGCGATGACGTCATAATGTGAGAACAACTTGAGAAGTTACCCAAAATTACTTTGCCCCTGGCAACAACATAAACTTATGTCTGGCTGCACGACAATACCAAATAACTCAAAACATTAGGTGATTTCAAAACAAATTAGGCCTAATTAATGGTATTATGCTCAAATTAAGGCGTCTGCAAAATTAAGGAACTTTTTAGCGATTCCATCTGTTTTCATTCATAACTCCGTTGTATCAATAACAACTACACATTCCACTATAATATTGTATCTACGATACGGGAAATGGATGTCAACGTCATTGAAATTCGTTATAACAAAAATAATAGTATTTTATTGGTTGGAGAAAGAAAAAAACAACACCCTAATCTAAATCTGATTCGGTGAATTAAACAATTTGTTGATCCGAAATGCCGGATGTTTACATGCAAGTACAGTGTTAGCGGAAATTATTGTCGATTTCAAGTCACTTTTCAACGCGCGGATCCCAAGTTCGTTGCAAACTTGCCAATTATACGTTTCCAAGTTCAAACCTTGGGCGTGAACTTCGCAACAAAGTTCGCACGTACATTTCAGTGTTTGTACTATTGTAAACAAATGTTCATGGCTCAAGTTGAAATTAACAATTCAATGGAAAGTTCTTGGTCCAGTGGGCTACCAAGAAGGTTTCTATTTCATTGAATTGGTTATTATTATTGAGTATGAACATTTGTAAACAAAGAAGTTCAAACATTGAAATGAACTTGCGAACTTTCAGTTGCGAAGTTTGCGCCCAATTTCCAAACTTGGAAACGTAATTGGCAAGTCGCCCAACGAACTTGGGAACCGCGCGTTGAAGAAACGAATTTCGGCAAAAGAGTTGGATACAAATTGGTTCCCTTTTAGGATACTACTATGTCAATTGCAAACAGACACTATACAGCTAAAATTACTTTACTTTAAGCATGGTATATATGGTATATTAACTAATTTGATTATAACCATTACTGATCTTTGGTGTTCAGGGGTCATATATTAATATAGCTATAAATTGTTGGGTACAACTTATCGAGATTTGTTTCTCTATTAATATCTTGATAATTTATATGCATATACGTTGTTTTCCTAAATATTGGAGGACTAGTTCTTTTCCTGCCAGAAGGCCTATATGATTGCTTTTTTGGAACTGCTCCTGCAGGTTATAGGTCTAAAAATGATAGATAGATAGATAAAACTTTTATTTTGATAGGGTGGTCTCATCAGACCACAACTGGTCTGTTATCAACGAGAGCCCCATATAACTACAACAAGTTCTATAGTACATTCTATCAATTATATATGTTATAAAAACTGCAATAAAGTCAGACTATTAGTTATGATATTAATATGTTACTTAAGTTAAAATCCATTGAAAGTTTAAAAGTATCTAGGGAAGACTGTGACCTAAGCCGGATTAAAAACCTTAGGTCCATTATAGTAAAAAGTTTTTCTGCTTTGGCGGGTAGTTCTTATACTGTCAATTATATTGACGATTAAAACTAAAATAGTATAATGTATATAACTAAAATGTATATAAATTTCCATTCGAATAAATTATACCATCTTTACACTATTTGGTATCAGTACTGGTAATATCCTGGTCACCACGCTTGTCTTTCAAGCTGGGAGACCCAGGTTTAATCCTTGGTCGGACCTCTATAACTCAAGGTCTTAAAATAATTGAAGAGAAAGAGCTACCTTTATATCGACACCAGTAATTGGTTAGATTTTCACGTCTTCTCGGAAAGGATGTTAAAATCGCAGGTACTTCGGATCCCCGAACGATTGGGCAATAGCTACCCGTTTGGAATTCCGTTCAACAATGCGTGAGAAACTCAATATAAACGATAAACCGTTGCTTCAAAAATATAGGGATGTCAGCGTTTGGAACGAACTTCAAGACCTTTCTTTTATTAACTCTTTTAGCCTGAAGAAATTTCACTCGACTGTAACATTGGAAATCTGTGAAATTTTGGAATTCTATCAAATTGACGAGTGTATAAAAAACAATGGGTGCTTATGTTTTTAACCATGCATATGTTGACCAAAATGGGGCAAAAAATTAACATTTTTCTGCCCAAGTTGGAAAATAATCCAGTGAAAAGCATTCAAACCCATATCTCATTTCTTTGCGTTTCAATTTAAGAATGTGCAAATACACATATCCTTATTCGGATAATTGCTGGAGGGTTTTAAGATTCCGAGAATTTATGTTGTTTTCCAAAAATGGAACATATTATACAAATAAGGGATGTTTATGAGTATACAATGGTAAAAAATTCCATCTTTCACCGAATGAAAATATTTTTACCATTGCAGGAATGAAAACATTCATTCTTTGTTTTATCTATAACACCAAAATAGATATATTTTTGTCAAATTTTTAATTGAATTAAATACAAAACAAATTCTCAGAAAAATATTTCTCAGTTTTTATCATGTACATAATAGAGAGTTTAAGATCTACGACGCGGCCGGCTCAACGACGCGCTTGCGAAAGAAAGAATCTGTCATGCAAGACAAAAACTGTGAATAAATTTGTGGTCCCAGGGGTATTCTCAACGGCTTTGTCAGCTCAGCAGAACGTTAAACTAAGCATTATCGCGTCTTTCAAGCAACGCGAAGCTTATTGCGACCCAAAAGGTGATACTTAAAGTCGAAATTACAGCAAACATTGCATCGCTTTAGTCAAACTTAGCAGTTTGTAATGTTATTTGAAAATCGTCAAACATTTATTACAGTAATGAAATTGCTTAGCGTTCATTTTCTAGCTGAAATTCAGACCGCGTCGTTGAGCCGGCCGCGTCGTAGATCTTAAACTCTCTAATAAAAATCCTACAAAAACGTCCCAAGAATGTTTTAGTGAAGAATTAATATGATAATGGAGTTTATTTTGTGTAGGCAAGGCTGGTTTATACTGTCTGTGATCACATGCAGTAGGAGTTTTACATAGGTAAATTTTAAGTTTTGAAGGATTTGTAAGAAATGTTCGAGGGAACTGGCTTAGTGTTAAACACCGAGTCAGGTCCCTCAAACATTGGTTACAAATTCTTCAAAACTTTAAATTTATCTATATGCAAAATTCCTACTGTGATCACAGAAACTTTGATAGCGTTGAACCACCTCTAGAATTTCGTTGGCATTGCACGCTCAGAAAAATGGTAATTTTTATTTCATATCACGTGATCATGATCGGCCAATTAAACTGAAACCACGCTTTTGAGAGACGACTGAGACGCCATTATTTATCACATGCATTCAGTTACAAACTTTTAAGTATCATGCTTTTTGAATCGATTTAAATGTTAGTGCGCTATAAACAGGAAAAATGAAAAGTCAGAGCAGTTCAAAGTTGGCAATTCCAAAAAGTTGGAAGCTTTCTGTTGAAAACTCTGGCACTCGCGCTATTTTTAAAAACAATACAAGATTCGAAGATGTATAAGAAAATGCACGAGGATTTGCACGCATGGGATTGACATTTCCTACGTTAAATTTTCTATTTCTAAAACGACGCTATAGTGGCACAGTTTTAGTGGCACAAATTTTGACGCTAGTGGCACAAATTTTATGCACTTACTAATTTTGACCTGCTTTTGTTATTGCTGGTATTTATAGCGTGCGTTAATGATCAATTTTACATTCAGTCAAACAACAGTGATGGAGGTCCGATTGCAAGCCATCAAAACTTTTGCAAAAGATGTGGAATTCATTCAAGAACTTGCACATAGTTGATATTGAAGCGGCCCAGAAAACAAATTAAAAAGAGGAACGGCCAAAAATCATTTTAATAAAACCCGTGTAATTTTTAGACACCTCAAAAAAAAAATTCTAGACGTATTTTTGCAATGTTCCCACGAGGAAAATGGATACATTATGTTGCATTCCATTCATCTATCACAATTTCAAACGGTCTTTTGTATTTCCCAGGACGAGCTTGCGATTGAAAGCGAGCCCTGCCCAAACCAACCACCGCTAGCACCGCGCGACAGAGATACGCAAAAACTAATATCTCTTATCTCATTTTGAGTATCATAGCCACGGGCTTCATTTGATTTGACAGGCTCAAATTAACCGTAGCGCGCGTTAAATTTAGCATCTCATTGTCGGAAAAAAGTTTAAAACGCAATGCAGAAGGCGGCGAGCAACATTCGTTACAAATTAAGATTTTGCTACCGATATACTATGTGATTTGCGCGCATCGGTGCGCAATGCATCGCGGTATGGGGACGGCGCGTTATAAAAGACGGGCGGTCGACGCAATTTATTCAAAAGCAATCTCGACCGTCGCCAAGTGTATACTGGTCTCCAAACAGATTCCAACTGCGAAAACGGTGTATATCTTGGTCTTTCAACTGCTGCAGTTTGAGTATATATATTCAGTGCGAAGAGAAAATTATAAGACTTGTATAATCGGAGTAATTTGGTCGTGGAAAAAACGCAAACTAACTTTTCATCATGAAGTGTTCAATTGTATTGCTTGTATTGGTCTTGTCTATAATGACGGCTTTCCTCGTGCATGAGTCAGACGCGGTAAATACAGCTATAAAGCCGAAGATACGTACATATAGAGTATTAAAGAAAAAAGTAGTGTCACCAAAGTCTACAAATCCCAACACAGGTAGAGGACAAAGAGTGACGATATTTAAAAGGAAAATTAAGAACAAAGACAAATCGAGACGACGTGTTCCAGGAATGCACGGTAAGCGTCTGTTTTAATGCTAGTGATAATTCACACGATATCTTCTCTGCATGCATCTCAAAATAACAGAGTTTCTGGCAAATATGTTTTTGGCAAATCATTTGACTGCATGCACGTGTTTCGAAATGGTTATTTTTAATAAAGTGAGCCGTGAGCGCCGATCCATGACCGACATACGTAACTTATCAGTTGGAAAAAATTCAAACAGTTCCGTCAAACGAACAGTGAATCTAATGTTGAACTCGCGGAAGTTATGCTAATGATTTCTTCCGTCAATTGTATAATACAGTTGAAGGTTAAAAGTCAGTCCAAAAGATGATTTTTTGTGCTTCCATGCAGAATGATTCAGCAAAATACGAACTGTTTTCCACTTGCAATAGCAAATTATACTGTACCAATATCGTATAGTGAGTCATGTAAGTCGAATAAAGTATAAGGCCTAGTCATTATAGTATGCAATTGTTTATAATAAGTTATTTCAAAATCTCATATGGCTTTTTATCTTATTTTCTTTGACAGCTGGTGATGCAAAATAAAATAGCAAGAACAATACTGGGGTATGATCCAAAGTCGCATGTGACAGCCCTTGGTCGCGCTATATAGAACCAGATAAATAATGAACAGAAAGATACGAAGAGATTATGGCAACGGAAAACTCAACTGTGTGGAATGCGAAAACAAATATATACCCGGTTCTATGGAAATAAAACTTATAGCTGCAAACATGCAGCATTGCACGCAAGTATATGAATGAACAGTCAACTTTCCGATGGGACTACATCACAAATTGCGTGGTGCATGGCATACGTATTGTTTTTCGAAGTCTTGAAAAGACCTTGAAAACCTCTTCTGCGATTCTGACATTTTGTAAACAAATGAGAACATATGGGACATGGGACAATTACAATGCAATCAACTGATTGATTGCAACGCGTAGGCTATATCGACTAAGATTAGACGATAAACGCCTATTTTGGGCGCAACGGACGCATTTTGAACTAATCGAATCAAAATTTAATGAACTACAGAACGTAATTCCAACAAATATTTACTTGGCAGTTGGCAACCGAACTGGCTCTAAAGTATTTTTGAACATGTATATAAAATAATATGGTGTAGAATAATATATATAATTGGATATAATGTATAACTATATATAATGTTAAGTAATTTATTGAATAAAATTCTCAGAATCTACATTTGACCCAGACAAAAAGAATTTTGCGCTAAGTTTGCGTATACTGATAATATATCGACACGATTTGTGATTGATCGAGTTGACTCGTCCTAGCTTTTAGGTGTCTGATTACATGTGGAGTTTTCAGCGAGGATTGAATTTCAACCCGCCGGTTAAACGAGCTGAAATTGTTTCACGCGTAAATGGCAACCTTCAGCCAGAGTAGTGAACCAATCAAGTCTCAAAATAAAGCTATATTCGCCGGCTTTGCAATAGAGTGAATATGTTTAAAGATTGTTTTTAAAGGCTCTTTTCCACTCATCGCAAAAACCAATTCGCAAGCTAACTGCGTGTACTTCCATATCCAATCACAATGCATGCCCGACATGCAGTTTATTTTAATTAGACGCAAGCACTCGGGCCTGCGAGTTGATTTGCGAGTGGAAAAACGAGCTATAATGCAGTATTGGGATATCTTGGCTAGGGCTAAGTTCCCCCTATATATCTATTTATTACTGCATCATTAACTTTAACAGAAAGTAACTTAAACTATACATTTTACATATGTGTTAACATTGTTTTGCCAGGTAAAGTGAGGGCACAAATGACGCCAATAACCCAAGACCCCATGATTATCATATCCAGAAAATTATACAGGGTCCCCACCTTTTAGTGAAGATGAAATTCAAGGACTTTTCCAGGACTTTCAAGAACCTTTTTCAGTATATTTAAGGACCTGGCAACTGGAAAAATCTTTGAAAATCATCTAACCTTTATCCTTAAACTTAAGGAGAGGAATACAATTAGAAAAAAAATGACATCGAAACAACTTTTGGACAATTGTTATACATAATTCTAATTGAAATTGGAGAAAATAAACATTTGGGCAATAATTCTTGGGCAGGTAATAATTCTTCAATTATTTCCAGCCTACTGAAAAAAAATTCCAGGACTTTCAAGGGCTTATCAGTTTCCAAGGACTTTCCAGGCCTGGATTTTTTTTTTAACAAATTCAAGGACTTTCCAGGATTTTCAAGGACCGTGGGGACCCTGATTATATATGTCTGCAGACATAGGAAGGAGATGGACTGTTAAACGTTTGAAGTTTTTACTCGCCAGAAGACTGAAGCCGCGAAGGATGCCGTAAAACTATGAGGGGGGCATTGTGACACCCTTTAAAAGCTTTAAATTTAATTTCAAGACCAATAAACGACGAAAAACAATTAACCTTTTCCCAAAACGGATCACAGTGCATTCTGGGATCGTTTGGAGGGCCAAAATATATGGTGACAAACTGTCAAGTATGTGAAAGAGTAAATCGAAGTATATCTATACTATCAAATATCAACTTTTAAGTCGACCAAAAATGAAATATCTCCTTTTTACATTAAACTTTTAATTTAAATGTGTGCTGCCATATTTCTTGTCCCTCAAGCATGCATGGGATTCGCGCGACTAGACCCAGGACTTTGGGAAATGGCTAATTACCTAGCTTGTTAATTTCAAAAACATTCGCATTCTTCAATTAATGAGTTGCATTTCCTGTCAGAGATAGCGATACAATACAACAATTTAAAACTCGCGGTTGTTATTCCGTCGGTGGCGAAGTGGTTAGCGCACTTGCCTTTCACCTCTAAGGCCGCACGTTCGAATCTCAATGAGAACTTCTCATTGTGACTGGAACCCAGTCCTAATGTGAAAAGAGTAAGTCAACGCTCTGCCGAAAGTCGTGGGTTTTCTCCGGGTACTCCGTGTTTCCTCCCACAGGGAAGGTTGACAGGGTGGGTTAGACACATAAGGTCTGGAGGCAGATCATTAATGAGGTATGGACTAATAGCGGCTGCTCAAGCGCCATTTGTAAGCTCAAAGTCTACCTCGCTCTGCTTCACGTCAGTCCGGTTGATCTATCTAATCATAATGTATTTTTTTCTGCAATTCAGTGTATGCTGCCATGGAAGTTCAAATATACTATCTATCTATTCATTCTGTGTTTGAAAACATTCTTGTTTTGGTTGGAAGAACAAGTTTGTTTATTTCATTCTTCATCAATGCCAAATGGCAAATACAACAGACTTACCCAGGGGCCAGATCCACGTGACAACATTTTTGCATTAGGCTAATTTCGCACGGGAAAATGCACCACTTTCGGCACAAATGTGGTGCATTTTCCCGCGCGCGTAATACAAATTAATACAAAATTTGCACATCTCACAGGGCTAATATTTTCCGCATTTTACAACATTTCGCGGCCAAACTTTGCAATTTTACTAATTTTAACATGCTCTTTTAGCTGTGTGATTTTGTTCTTCTTGCCTAGATCAAAATTTACTCTATAGCTGAAATTGCCTATATTTGAATCTCAAATTCCTCTCAGAAGCATTATACATAATGATATGTTTCCACCTATACGCCTTTCTATATAAATCATTGACAAACTGTCATGTTGTTCGAATAGAAATGGTCCAAATCAATGCCAAAATCTGTCGAACTATATTGGCTATGCGTCCTCGGGGCTGTATATGGCATACAGCACGATGTTCGAGGATCCCGAACAAAAAGAAAATCTTATGTAACAGAGAGTTTCACGCCAATCAATTAATTAAAAATTAGGCGAGAAATTGCAACAAGGAGACCGAATCACGCATGTCAAAAAACATTGTGATTAATCGCTTTGTTTTGTCAATCAAATAATTGAAACCAAATTGAATGCCGTAGAGCGAGTAAATTATCTGATCAACTAATCTAGTTTTACACGCATATTATGCTATATACCCGAAAATTTAAATTAAGTTAGTAAATAAAATTTTTAATTTATTAAAGAAGAACGCGAGCGGTGTGACAAAAGTTGATCAAAAATACTGTTTATACAGGGAAAGCCAAAGGGAAAAATTGATTTGCAGATGCATAGATCGAAATACAGCCCATGCACCGAATTGCATTAAAAAAACATATGGATGCATTTAAGTTTGTACTAATTTTTATTTAGCACGAAAAAACTAAAATTAGTCTCACATAATTCAAACCAGGGGCAAGCCTATATATATATGCAAAAATTGTCTGCCCTTATCGGAATATTGATTTCGTTTCACGCTCTAGCTGGAAGATAATGCTGTTACAGGCACCAGAAATAGTTTTTGAAGCATGGCCATTGGAATGTTTTTACTTTGTATAATGCCCAATGCATGCGTGCGCACAGTGAGAGGGTTTTGTAACCTTTTTTCAGAAAGCGGTATCAAATTCTGCGTAATACAAAATGACTGAAAAACGGCAAACTTCGCAGGGCTATATTATCCGCATTTTACAACATTTCGCAACGAAACTTCGGAATATTACTAATTTTGTGATGCTCTTTCAAGCTGTAATGAAATATTTGTCTAGACGCGTGTCTAGATCAAAATTTTGTTCATTAGGTAATACTAGGTCCATTCACAAGTCAATTCACATATTTTAAAAGTAAAGATCGAACCATTACTGATTAACTTCCGTAGAAAGCTTCCTAGCAAAATCAGTTTCTGTAACTATATTTAGGTTGGTACGAAGTTACCCAAGGGATATTCAAAAGTATTTGCATGGGAACCAAAAGATTGAGATTAAATGGTGGTACATGCAGAGCTGTTTAATTCCCGGAATTGAATTTCCAGACAGCCATAATTCTAGTAGCCTGCGAACAGGCTCTCAAGCTGAATTGAGAGCCTGCATCGATGACTAATGAATTTGAATATCTGCGTCTCAAATCGTGACGCGAAATTCTCATTGGTCAGATGCTATAATTTATATGTTTCCGCTGAGCTCTATATATGTCAACTGCTGAAGCACTATGCATAAAAAACACATTAACTGATCAAATTGGTCTTGGCCATCTTATCACAAAGCACGAAATGTTCTGTTTTGAGAAAACAGTGTTTAAAACATTTGAACTTTTGCTTTAATATCTTATATTTCGAAAAACAGTATAAACTGTACGGTCTAAATTTAGTTTGTACGGTCTAAATTTAGTTTGCACGAAAGTTGTAAACAACACCATATAAGGATAGACATTCCATATTTGGAAAAACGAACGTTACGGGGCAGATATTCAAATTCATTAGTCATCGATGCAGGCTCTCAATTCAACTTGAGAGCCTGTTCGCAGGCTATAATTCTAGAAACAGAAGTAACTGGATCAAATTCCACATTTATAAACTACTGAAGTGTTCTGGAAACGCCAAGACAATACATTTTCTTATAAAGATACCCCATTAATACGACCACTCTGGTAATACGGCCAAATTACGGGGTTCCTTCACTGAACACTTCATTATTTAAATAGTACCGACATACTTAAATCTTTTTAACCCGGCTGGTATATCGTCTTGGTAAAATGGGGTCGGCACGGAACTCCGCCGTCTTCAAAGGTAAATTTCCGAAAACTTTTACAAACTCTTGAATAAATTCTGATCTTTTCATGAAATGTACCTTGTTCGCGCCAAGGACGTCGCCATTTGCACATTCAGGACATTTGAATCTTTTTCTGGGCCTTACCTACACACACGCGAAGATTTTATTTTAGAACAAGATAGTGTCATGTTGTATATATACAGATAATTCAAAAAAGGTTGTCCTTTGCAAACATTAAACTCTAAACCTTCAACCTCAAACTCTAAGCGTGCAAAGCATAATGGGAGCATCATTTAATCAGTTTAGAAATCATATATGTGGCCCATTTCTTAGAGACATAGTAAATATCTCCTTACGAGAACAATTCATTCACAAATAGCTGCAATATTCAACTACTAAGCTTGAAACTTGTGCTCCCATTAAACTTTGCGCGCTTAGAGTTTAAGGTTTAAGGTTTAGAATTTGCAAAGGACAACCTTTTTTGAATTGGCTGTATATATATAAATGTATATAATGTAATGTAATGTATAATGTAATGTAATGAAGGGCAGAATTGGATGAGTCCTACAGTCATAATTCATACATAAACCGAAACATATGTACAGGTACAGTACATGCATACGTCACGAAGTTGAATCAGTTAGGGGAGTACCTAATAGATATGTGCAAATCCGATCCGAATCCGATCGGATTCGTTCGGATTTCGGAACAAAAATATTCATTTCGGATTGGATCGGATTGATAAAGTTGTTTCGTAGTCGGATCGGACTACGATATTCCAAATAAAATGAATTAATTATCCACACATTATCGCATGAATTAGTTATCCATGCATTTATCAAAGCATTATCGCGGTTGTCGCTGCATTATTCGTTTGATACTTCAATTGGACGTCACTTTGTCAGCTTCTTGACATGTATTTCTTAATCAGTTTGACAAATATATTTTTTGAAATTGTCTGCATGTTGGAAAAGGAATTTGGGTCTAGTTTTCCGTATTTCTGTGGATGGTTCTGAAATTGAATTGCTAAGAATTGGTATATACAGCTATAATCAGTCTATAGTTTACTTTAGGTTTCCGACTTGTAAGTAGTACACGTAACACTGGAATAATATAGGGGATGGCGGGAGAACATTCTAGAACTGATGCATGCATGCAGTCGGTCACTGGATCAATAACTCATACTGGACTTCTATAAGGAAAATGGTTTAGAACTAATGGAGCTATCCAGTATAAATAAAGCCGTTAGTTTATTTTAATTTAGGTGCAGTACTGTCCTACCAGAATTAACATGCAGGAGCGGATCCATTTAGAATTGATATATCATGCATGTACACCCACTATATATAAATAAAGTTACAATATATAGTTTAGTTTAGAGATATCTTCCCAGATAAGCGTTGCAATTTGGTTTCAATTTGCATGACCGAATTAAATATTTAATCTCACATTTAGCTGACAAATGATTTGTGTTCTTCTTGTCGCGAAAAGATCTGATTGCAATGATTGGAGCAATTTCTAATTAATTGATCATTGAGATATTCGTTACACGTGCATAGATATCTACAATTGATACAATGCATCTAGAATAGCCATATAGGCTGACTATATGACATTGCATTGTAATTAAGGAGAAAAACGAGTAAGCGACAAAAACGAATGGGCGAGCTTAATTCACGAGTTCCCCATTCGTTGCGCAACGAGGGGAGCGAATCGCCGACTTGACGAGAATCTGCTTGCAAACCAATTTAATTGCACTCTCCCTAAAAAAATATTTAAAATTTCCGCTCACAATATTTCCGCACAATATTATTTTCCTAACAACCGGTTCGATTACTCATATTATACAAGGCATAAATAAACATGGAAAAGCCATCGATCGTAATGCATGGCGAATGTGGAACACACTACCCAATTATATTACATCCAAAGACCTAACATTTTCAGAATTCAAGAATCTTCTTTTTAAGTACTAAATTTTAGCATTAGAAAATACATACGATGTTGAGGATCCCCGGACATGGAAAAGTGTGAGCGTAAAATGCAATTCCGCCCGAAGTTTAATGAACTCTCCATTGACATGCTGCTTTTAGACAAATGTAATGACTGTTGTTCAAGTATTAATTGTCTGTTGTGTGTGTTTAGTATACCTTGTAAATTGTTTCTGTATAACTATTGGGGCCGCTGTAATTGGCAATAGCTGTTGTGGTTTCCCAGCCAATGAATGTATAAGTACGATGGCAAAGTAAATAAATAAATAAATAAATAATTCTTAAATCTGTTTGATAAATATACGCACCGACTATATACTTTCGAGCAGGTAAAATTTGGCGGTCACTACGCTTGTCTTTCAAGCTGGGGGACCCATGCAGGTTTAATCCTTGGTCGGACCTGATAACTCAAGGTCTTAAAATAATTGAAGAGAAAGAGCTACCTTTACGTCGACACCAGTAATTGGTTAGATTTTCAGGGTAAGGATGTTTAAATCGCAGGTACTTCGGATCCCCGAACGATTGGGCAATAGCTACCCGTTTGGAATTCCGTTCAACAATGCGTGAGAAACTCAATAATTATAAACGATAAACATTTGCTTCAAAAATATAGGGATGTCAGCGTTTGGAACGAACTTCAAGACCTTTCTTTTATTCACTCTTTTAGCCTGAAGAAATTTCACTTGACTATAACATTGGAAATCTGTGAAATTTTGAAATTCTATCAAATTGACGAGTGTATCAAAAACAATTGGGTGCTTATGTTTTTAATCATAATGTTGACCAAAATGGGGCAAAAAATTTACATTTTTCTGCCCAAGTTGGAAAATAATCTAGCATGAAAAGCATTCAAACCCATCTCATTTCTTTGCGCTTCAATTTAATAATGTGCAAATACATATCCTTATTTGGATAATTGCTGGAGGGTTTTCAGATTCCGAGAATTTATGTTGTTTTCCAAAAATGGAACATATTATACAAATAAGGGATGTTTATGAGTACAATGGTAAAAAATTCCATCTTTCACCGAATGAAAATATTTTTACCATTACAGGAATGAAAACATTCATTGTTTGTTTTATCTATAACACCAAAATAGATATATTTTTGTCGAATCTTTAATTGAATTAAATACAAAACAAATTCTCAGAAAAACATTTCTCAGTTATATCATGTACATAATAAATCCTACAAAAACGTCCCAATTAAGAATGTTTTAGTGAAGAATTAATATGATAATGGAGTTTATTTTGTTTACGTAAGGCTGGTTTATACTGTCTGTGATCACATGCAGTAGGAGTTTTACATAGGTAAATTTTAAGTTTTGAAGGATTTGTAAGAAATGTTCGAAGGAACTGGCTTAGTGTTAAACACCGAGTCAGGTCCCTCAAACATTGGTTACAAATTCTTCAAAACTTTAAATTTATCTATATGCAAAATTCCTACTGTGATCACAGAAAATTTGATAGTATTGAACCACCTCTAGAATTCCGTTGGCATTGCACGCTCAGAAAAATGGTAATTTTTATTTCATATCACGTGATCATGATCAGCCAATTAAACTGAAACCACGCTTTTGAGAGACGACTGAGACGCCATTATTTACCACATGCATTCAGTTACAAACTTTTAAGTATCATGTTTTTTGAATCGATTTAAATGCAGTTAGTGCGCTATAAACAGGAAAAATGAAAAGTCAGAGCAGTTCAAAGTTGGCAATTCCAAAAAATTGGAAGCTTTTTGTTGAAAACTCTGGCACTCGCGCTATTTTTAAAAACAATACAAGATTCGAAAATATATAAGAAAATGCACGAGGGTTTGCACGCATGGGATTGACATTTCCTACATTAAATTTTCTATTTCTTAAACGACACTAGTGGCACAGTTTTTAAAACGTAGACTTTAAATTTTATGCACTTACTAACTTTGACCTGGTTTTGTTATTGCTGGTATTTATAGCGTGCATGCTAACATGATCAATTTTACATTCAGTCAAACAACAGCGATGGAGGTCCGATTGCAAGGCCATCAAAACCTTTGCAAAAGATGTGGAATTCATTCAAGAACTTGCACATAGTTGATATTGAAGCGGCTCAGCAAACAAATTAAAAAGAGGAACGGCCAAAAATCATTTTAATAAAATCCGTGTAATTTTTAGACACATCAAAAAAAAAATTTTCTGGTCGTATTTTTGCAATGTTCCCACGAGGAAAATGGATACATTATGTTGCATTCCATTCATCTGTCACAATTTCAAACGGTCTTTTTCGGTCTAAATTTGCAACATTTGATCTACACGCGCACTTTACACGCCGCTAAACTCTTTAAAGTGGTGAAGGAAGTAAACTTCACCAAAACTTAAGACGTTTCTAACTCGTTTCAAGATTTGAACTTTGCCCATGCATATTGCACTTGCCATGCTTTTTTCATTAGGGATTCTTTTATGCCGAAAGTGCATGGACAACAAGTTCGAATTACGGTGGACGAATTTAGCTCGCGAAATTAAAACACGTTATTTGGTTGTTAATAAAAACCTTCTTCTTTAGTGGATAAAAATCTTCTATACCTACTAGGTATCAGTGGAGAAGCTATAGCCATCTAAATAGGTTAAAGACAACCCATTTCTAAAGGCAAATGAAAACCATTAAACAATGCAAACCATTAAAAGTTTGCAAAGCAGGCCTGTTGCTATATGGCTAGCTCGCCACTTCGATCTATAGTGAGTTTTCAGAAATAAATTTGCCGCATTAAGTTTTACGAAAGGTTGTTTCAAAACCGATTCTTAACAGCTGAGGCCGTATACGACACATGCTATGCAAATTTTTAATGAATTGCATTATTCAAACAATTAGTATTGTTTTAATCTATTTCGATGCAAGTTCATTAGCATAGCATGACACTTGCCATATGGCTAGCTTCACAAAACTGCCAGTACGGAAAAAACGGTGAAGGTACTGTTTACATTTTCGCGTAAACGTTACGTGAATGTTTTAAAACCTACAGCTAACAATGTTAAACCATTTGAAAATAGATCTTTACAAATTTGTATACAATCTTTCATTGACAAGTAAATGTTCCTTGACGGACTGTTTATATAGAATATTCCATGCATGCGCATGCATGCATGCATGCAAAATACAACTAAACCATTACACAATATTACATAAGACCACCAATACTAACAATATTGAACATCTACATAACTGCATGTTGGCTTTGGCTAAACTGTCAACAAGTTCCTACAGATAAACTATAGCGAGAATACGAATGGAGTGGCATTTAGCGCACACTGACCTGAATGTTCTTAGGTTGTCCGGATTGTAAATATGTTCTGCATGGAAGGTCGAATTAGTAGTATTTAAATAATGCATGAGAATTTAAATAATGAGTGCTTTTTTGGGTGCTTAAGATCTGGTAGCAACAAATTAAAGTAAAAGCTATGGATTCATTTTGTAATGAAAAAGTAAAACATGTCACGTCCTCGTACTAGAATGGGATTATAAGTTCATCCACCTTAAGCTTCCTCTTGTATTTCCCAGGACGAGCTTGCGATTGAAAGCGAGCCCTGGCCAAACCAACCACCGCTAGCATCGCGCGACAGAGATACGCAAAAACTAATATCTCTTATCTCATTTTGAGTATCATAGCCACGGGCTTCATTTGATTTGAAAGGCTCAAATTAACCGCAGCGCGCGTTAAATTTAGCATCTCATTGTCGGAAAAAAGTTTAAAACGGAATGCAGAAGGCGGCGAGCAACATTCGTTACAAATTAAGATTTTGCTACCGATATACTATGTGATTTGCGCGCATCGGTGCGCAATGCATCGCGGTATGGGGACGGCGCGTTATAAAAGACGGGCGGTCGACGCAATTTATTCAAAAGCAATCTCGACCGTCGCCAAGTGTATACTGGTCTCCAAACAGATTCCAACTGCGAAAACGGTGTATATCCTGGTCTTTCAACTGCTGCAGTTTGAGTGTATATTTCAGTGCGAAGAGAAAATTATAAGACTTGTATAATCGAAGTAATTTGGTCGTGGAAAAAACGCAAACCAACTTTTCATCATGAAGTGTTCAATTGTATTGCTTGTATTAGTCTTGTCTATCATGACGGCTTTCCTCGTGAATGAGTCAGACGCGGGACTTTTACCTTGGAGGCCGAAGATACGTACAATTAGAGTAGTAATAATGTCACCAACGACTAATAATCCCACCACAGGTAGAGGACGAAGAATCAGGAAGTTTAAAGAGGAAATTAGGAAGAAAGACAACCCAAGACGACGTGTTCCAGCAATGCACGGTAAGCGTCTGTTTTAACGCTAGTAATAATTCACACGATATCTTCCCTGCATGCATGCCAAAACAATACGTGGAAAATCTCCACCTTGAATTTATCGGGGAAAAAACAAAGTTTCTGGCAAATGTGTTTTTGGCAAATCATTTGACTGCATGCCAGTGTTTCGAAATGGTTATTTTTAATAAAGTGAGCGCCGATCCATGACCGACATACGTAACTTATCAATTGGAAAAAATTCAAACAGTTCCGTCAAACGAACAGTAAATCTAATGTTGAACTCGCGGAAGTTATGCTAATGATTTCTTCCGTCAATTGTATAATACGGTTGAAGATTTAAAGTCAGTCCAAAATATGATTTTTTGTGCTTCCATGCAGAATGATTCAGCAAAATACGAACTGTTTTCCACCTGCAATAGCAAATTATACTGTACCAATACAGTCGAATAAAGTAAGGCCTAGTCATTATAGTATGCAATTGTTTATAATAAGTTATTTCAAAATCTCATATGGCTTTTTATCTTATTTTCTTTGACAGCTGGTGCAAAATAAAATAGCAAGAACAATACTGGGGTATGATCCAAAGTCGCATTTGACAGCCCTTGGTCACGGGCAATAAGACAGGTGTAGTGTTGTTAAATAGAAAGTTAGAAATGGCATTATACTTACTCATGCATTATAATTATGTATAAAAGATCAGAATATTCATAACTTCTTATTTTGTTTCATAAATAGTTCTTTAATATTTGAAACAAATTCCATTTCTGCTTCGTCTGCTCGGTCGAACGCGCGTAAGAAGGGCTCTGGGTACGAGAATGGCCATCGCCATGTTTACTCGTCCCAATCTACATGCTGCACGGCATTGCCGCCCCTCCTGGCAAAATAATAAGCAAGCGAGAAAAATTAAGGAGAAAATAAGAGGGTAGGAACATCGTTGTCATAAGCTGGATGCAGTGACACTTCCATATATGGCACGAACCTATCCATAACTTCCATATATGGCACAAACGTATCCTCGACGCGTTTTATAACGTTTTATTTGACGTAGGGATGACGTAATGCTGCCTCCCACCTATGACAATTTGAATTAGTCATGTGATACAAGATTGCGAAAGCCGATTCGCCCAGAACGACGACACGCCCACGAAACGCCCACAATGTTCCTACCCTCTTATTTTCTCCTTAATTTTTCTCGCTTGCTTATTATTTTGCCAGGAGGGGCGGCAATGCCGTGCAGCATGTAGATTGGGACGAGTAAACATGGCGATGGCAGACGAAGCACAAGTGGAATTTGTTTCGAATATTAAAGAACTATTTATGAAACAAAATAAGAAGTTATGAATATTCTGATCTTTTAAACATAATTATAATGCATGAGTAAGTATAATACCATTTCTAACTTTCTATTTAACAACACTACACCTGTCCTATTGCCCGTGCCTTGGTCGCGCTATATAGAACCGGATAAATAATGAACAGAAAGATACGAAGAGATTATGGCAACGGAAAACTCAACTGTGTGGAATGCGAAAACAAATATATACCCGGTTCTATGGAAATAAACTTATAGCAAACATGCAGCATTGCATGCAAGTATGAACAGTCAACTTTCCGATGGGACTACATCAGAAATTGTGCGCATGGCATACGTATTGTTTTTCGAAGTCTTGAAAAGACATTGAAAACGTCTACAGCGATTCTGACATTTTGTAAACAATTAAAACAAATGAGAACATATGGGACGTGGGACAATTACAATGCAATCAACTGATTGCAACGCGTATATCGACATAAGATTAGACGATAAACGCCTATTTTAGGCACAACGGACGCATTTTGAACTAATCGAATCAAAATTTAATAAAATACAGAACGTAATGCCAACAAATATTTACTTGGCAACCGAACACTCTAAAGTATTTTTTAACATGTATATAAAATAATATGGTGTAGAATAATATATATAATTGGATATAATGTATAACTATATATAATGTAAAGTAATTATTGAATAAAATTCTCAGAATCTACATTTGACCCAGACAAAGAATTTTGCGCTAAGTTTGGGTATACCAACAATATATCGACACGATTTGTGATTGATCGAGCTGACTCGTCCTAGTTTTTAGGGTCTGATTACATGTGGAGTTTTCAGCGAGGATTGAATTTCAACCCGGTTAAACGAGCTGAAATTGTTTCACGCGTAAGTGGCAACCTTCAGACCGAGTAGCGAACCAATCAAGTCTCAAAATAAAGCTATATTCGGCGGCTTTGCAAAAGAGTAAACATGTTTTATGATTGTTTTTAAAGGCTCTTTTCTACTCATCGCAAAAACCATTTCGCAAGCTCGCTGCGTGCACTTCCATATCTAATCACAATGCCCGACACTGAGTGCAGTTTATTTTAATTAGACGCAAGCACTCGGACCTGCGAGTCGATTCATGCGAGTGGAAAAACGAGCTATAATGCAGTATTGGGATATCCGGGCTAGGGGTAAGTTACCCCAATATATCTATTTTATTACTGGATCATTAACTTTAACAGAAAGTAACTTAAACTATACATTTTACATATGTGTTAACATTGTTTTGCCCGGTAAAGTGAGGGCACAAATGACACCAATAACCCAAGACCCCATGCATGACTATCATATCCAGAAAATTATACAGGTCCCCACCTTTTAGAGAAGATGAAATTCAAGGACTTTTCCAGGACTTTCAAGGACCTTTTCCAGTATATTCAAGGACCTGGCAACTGGAAAAATCTTTGAAAATCATCTAACTTTTATCCTTAAACTTAAGGAGAGGAATGCAATCAGAAAAAAAATGACATCGAAACAACTTTTGGACAATTGTTATACATAACTTTAATTGAAATTGGAGAAAATAAACATTTGGGCAATAATTGGGCAGTTAATTATTCTTCAATTATTTCCAGCCTACTGAAAAAAAATTCCAGGACTTTCAAGGACCTTATCAGTTTCCAAGGACTTTCCAGGCCTGGATTTTTTTTTAACAAATTCAAGGACTTTCCAGGATTTTCAAGGACCGTGGGGACCCTGATTATAGATGTCTGCAGACATGGGAAGGAGATGGACTGTTAAAATTTTGAAGTTTTTACTCGCCAGAAGACTGAAGCCGTGAATAATGGTAAACTATGAGGGGGGCATTATGACACCCTTTAAAAGCTTTAAATTTCAAAACTAGTTTAATTTAATTTCAAGACCAATAAACGACGAAAAACTATTAGCTTTTTCCTAAAAGAGATCACAGTGCATTCTGGGATCGTTTGGAGGGCCAAAATATATGGTGACAAACGTCAAATATGTGAAAGAGTAGATCGAAGTATATCTATACTATCAAATATCAACTTTTTAGACGACCAAAAATGAAATATCTCCTTTTTATATTAAACTTTTAATTGAAATGTGTGCTGCCATATTTCTTGTCCCTCCAACATGGGATTCGCGCGACTAGACCCAGGACTTTGGGAAATGGCTAATTACCTAGCTTGTTAATTTCAAAAGCATTCTTCAATTAATGAGTTGCATTTCCTGTCAGAGATAGCGATACAATAGAACAATTTAAAACTCGCCGTTGTTATTCATTCTGTGTTTGAAAACATTCTTGTTTCGGTTGGAAGAACAAGTTTGTTTATTTCATTCTTCATCAATGCCAAATGGCAAATACAACAGACTTACCCAGGGGCCAGAGCCACGTGCCAACATTTTTGCATTACGCTAATTTCGCACGGGAAAATGCACCATGCACTTTCGGCCCAAATGTGGTGCATTTTCCCGCGCGCGTAATACAAATTAATACAAAATTTGCACATCTCGCAGGGCTAATATTTTCCGCATTTTACAACATTTCGCGGCCAAACTTTGCAATTTACTAATTTTAACATGCTCTTTTAGCTGTGTGATTTTGTTCTTCTTGCCTAGATCAAAATTTACTCTATAGCTGGACTTGCCTATATTTGAATCTCAAATTCCTCTCAGAAGCATTATACATAATGATATGTTTCCACCTATACACTTTTCTATATAAATCATTGACAAACTGTCATGTTGTTCGAATAGAAATGGTCCAAATCAATGCCAAAATCTGTCGAACTATATTGGCTATGCGTCCTCGGGGCTGTATATGGCATACAGCACGATGTTCGAGGATCCCGAACAAAAAAGATAATCTTATGTAACAGAGAGTTTCACGCCAATCAATTAATTAAAAATTAGGCGAGAAATTGCAACAAGGAGACCGAATCACGCATGTCAAAAAACATTGTGATTAATCGCTTTGTTTTGTCAATCAAATAATTGAAACCAAATTGAATGCCGTAGAGCGAGTAAATTATCTGATCAACTAATCTAGTTTTACACGCATATTATGCTATATACCCGAAAATTTAAATTAAGTTAGTAAATAAAATTTTTAATTTATTAAAGAAGAACGCGAGCGGTGTGACAAAAGTTGATCAAAAATACTGTTTATACCGGGAAAGCCAAAGGGAAAAATTGATTTGCAGATGCATAGATCGAAATATACAGCCCACCGAATTGCATTAAAAAAACATATGGATGCATTTAAGTTTGTACTAATTTTTATTTAGCACGAAAAAACTAAAATTAGTCTCACATAATTCAAACCAGGGGCAAGCCTATATATATATGCAAAAATTGTCTGCCCTTATCGGAATATTGATTTCGTTTCACGCTCTAGCTGGAAGATAATGCTGTTACAGGCAACCAGAAATAGTTTTTGAAGCATGGCCATTGGAATGTTTTTACTTTGTATAATGCCCAATGCATGCGTGCGCACAGTGAGAGGGTTTTGTAACCTTTTTTCAGAAAGCGGTATCAAATTCTGCGTAATACAAAATGACTGAAAAACGGCAAACTTCGCAGGGCTATATTATCCGCATTTTACAACATTTCGCAACGAAACTTCGGAATATTACTAATTTTGTGATGCTCTTTGAAGCTGTAATGAAATATTTGTCTAGACGCGTGTCTAGATCAAAATTTTGTTCATTAGGTAATACTAGGTCCATTCACAAGTCAATTCACATATTTTAAAAGTAAACGATCGAACCATTACTGATTAACTTCCGTAGAAAGCTTCCTAGCAAAATCAGTTTCTGTAACTATATTTAGGTTGGTACGAAGTTACCCAAGGGATATTCAAAGTATTTACACGGGAGCCAAAAGATTGATTAAATGGTGGTACATGCAGAGCTGTTTAATTCCCGGAATTGAATTTCCAGGCAGCCATAATTCTAGAAACAGAAGTAACTGGATCAAATTCCACATTTATAAACTACTGAAGTGTTCTGGAAACGCCAAGACAATACATTTTCTTATAAAGATACCCCATTAATACGACCACTCCGGTAATACGGCCAAATTACGGGGTTCCTTCACTGAACACTTCATTATTTAAATAGTACCGACATATACTTAAATCTTTTTAACCCGGCTGGTATATCGTCTTGGTAAAATGGGGTCGGCACGGAACTCCGTAGTCTTCAAAGGTAAATTTCCAAAAGTTTTTACAAATTCTTGAATACATTCTGATCTTTTCATGAAATGTACCTTGTTCGCGCCAAGGGCGTCGCCATTTGCACATTCAGGACATTTGAATCTTTTTCTGGGCCTTACCTACACACACGCGAAGATTTTATTTTAGGACAAGATAGTGTCATGTTGTATATATACAGATAATTCAAAAAAGGTTGTTCTTTGCAAAGATTAAACTCTAAACCTTCAACCTCAAACTCTAAGCGTGCAAAGCATAATGGGAGCATCATTTAATCAGTTTAGAAATCCTTTTTTGGGCCCATTTCTTAGAGACATGGTAAATATCTCCTTACGAGAACAATTCATTCACCAATAGCTGCAATATTCAACTATTAAGCTTGAAACTTGTGCTCCCATTAAGCTTTGCGCGCTTAGTAGAATTTAAGGTATATATATATATATATATATATATATATATATATATATATATATATATATATATATATATATATATATATATATATATATATATATATATATATATATATATATATATATATATATATATATATATATATAACATATATATATATATATATATATATATATATATATATATATATATATATATATATATATATATATATATACTAGAGGCCAATGGGTTCAAGGCACTTATCGCAAAACTATAGGACTACATAAAGCAATCTTTTGAACATATTCAGGGAATTGATTTTAAAGCCAGAATTCGAATATTTATAATGAGGCGAGATTTTTAAATCTGTCATACTCCTTACGAATCAAATTGTTACGTGCTTAAATTAGTTGTACTATCGACCATGTGAACCAACCTCGTTCCCATGTGAACATGCATCTTCTTGCATAATTTAGATCGTTTCAAACACAATATCATGATACTTGAGGCGGCCATTTGACAAATATTTATGTGTTGCTATAGCGTCTACACTTTGGAAGAACGTTTTTCCGCAAAACTGAAACAGTGGTATAGCCATTCATCTCTATGTCAATTATACCGTAATGTATAATGTATAATGTATAATGTATAATGTATAATGTATAATGTATAATGTATAATGTAATGTATAATGTATAATGTATATAATGTATAATGTATAATGTATAATGTATAATGTACAATGTATAATGCAATGCAATGCAATGCAATGTAATGTAATGTAATGAAGGGCAGAATTGGATGAGTCCTACAGTCATAATTCATACATACACCGAAACATATGTACCGGTACAGTACGTGCATACGTCACGTAGTTGAATCAATTTGGGGAGTACCTAATAGATATGTGCAAATCCGATCCGAATCCGATCGGATTCGTTCGGATTTCGGAACAAAAATATTCATTTCGGATTGGATCGGATTGATAAAGTTGTTTCGTAGTCGGATCGGACTACGATATTCCAAATAAAATGAATTAATTATCCACGCATTATCGCATGAATTAGTTATCCATGCATTTATCAAAGCATTATCGCGGTTGTCGCTGCATTATTCGTTTGATACTTCAATTGGACGTCACTTTGTCAGCTTCTTGACATGTATTTCTTAATGAGTTTGAGAAATATATTTTTTGAAATTGTCTGCATGCTGGAAAAGGAATTTGGGTCTAGTTTTCCGTATTTCTGTGGATGGTTCTGAGATTGAATTGCTAAGAATTGGTATATATATACAGCTATAATCAGTCTATACAGTGTGTATCAAAATAATTCGAATCCAAATTTGACAGACTGCTGTTTATAAAATACTAAAGTAAACCATATAATTTTTATATGGCAATAAAGAATAGCCTATTAGGTTTCCGATTATATCGTTCTTATATCAATAAGATCAAAAATGACCAAGAAATCGTGTGTTAAAACTGGTTGCTCGAAATCAAATTTTTCCGCCGATGGGAATTCGAAGTGAGACGTACAAACAAAAGATAATGCAAATTTAATTAATCAACAAACTGTTATGTAGCAAAATTTACATAAATTCGTGTTATGCCTTCAACATGTTGAACGAGAAGAAATTCGCGTTAAATTTGCATTTTAGTTTTCAGTGATGATTAGCATTTCAAAGCCTTGTGGGACTAACTTTGAAAGAAAAAATGTCCAATTCCCATCGGCGGAAAATTGTGATTTTTATGGACTTTTTTTGTCAAAGCAATACTCCTTCATTTTCCAACTAAATGACGCGTACAACATGTCATTTGAAAGGTAAATAAATGAACTTAACAATGGTGTAAAAACCAACCGAATTTGTCAAATATATTCTGCGTTATTACACGCCAAATTTGGATTCGAATTATTTTGATACACACTGTAGTTTACTTTAGGTTTCCGACTTGTAAGTAGTACACATAATATAGGGGATGGCGGGAGAACATTCTAGAACTGATGCATGCATGCAGTCGGTAAGTAAAGTTTAGTTCAGGTTTTTCCTATAGTAGCCTAACACTGGATCAATAACTCATACTGGACTTCTATAAGGAAAATGGTTTAGAACTAATGGAGCTATCCAGTATAAATAAAGCCGTTAGTTTATTTTAATTTAGGTGCAGTACTCCTACCAGAATTAACAGGAGCGGATCCATTTAGAATTGATATGTCATGCATGTACACCCACGATATAAATAAAGTTACAATATATAGTTTAGTTTAGAGATATCTTCCCAGATAAGCGTTGCAATTTGGTTTCAATTTGCATGACCAAATTAAATATTTAATCTCACATTTAACTGACAAATGATTTGTGTTCTTCTTGTCGCGAAAAGATCTGATTGCAATAATGATTGGAGCAATTTCTAATTAATTGATCATTGAGATATTCGTTACACGTGCATAGATATCTACAATTGATACAATGCATCTAGAATAGCCATATAGGCTGACTATATGACATTGCATTGTAAGGGGAAAAACGAGTAAGCGACAAAAACGAATGGGCGAGCTTAATTCACGAGTTCCCCATTCGTTGCGCAACGAAAGGCAGCGAATCGCCGACTTGACGAGAATGTGCTTGCACACCAATTTAATTGCACTCTCCCTAAAAAAATATTTAAAATTTCCGCTCACAATATTTCCGCACAATATTATTTTCCTAACAACCGGTTCGATTACTCATATTATACAAGGAATAAATAAACATGGAAAAGCCATCGATCGTAATGCATGGCTAATTCTTAAATCTGTTTGATAAATATACGCACCGACTATATACTTTCGAGCAGGTAAAATTTGGCGGTCACTACGCTTGTCTTTCAAGCTGGGGGACCCATGCAGGTTTAATCCTTGGTCGGACCTGATAACTCAAGGTCTTAAAATAATTGAAGAGAAAAAGCTAGCTTTACTTCGACACCAGTGATTGGTTAGATTTTCAGGGTAAGGATGTTAAAATCGCAGGTACTTCGGATCCCCGAACGATTGGGCAATAGCTACCCGTTTGGAATTCCGTTCAACAATGCGTGAGAAACTCAATATAAACGATAAACCGTTGCTTCAAAAATATAGGGATGTCAGCGTTTGAAACGAACTTCAAGACCTTTGTTTTATTAACTCTTTTAGCCTGAAGAAATTTCACTTGACTATAACATTGGAAATCTGTGAAATTTTGGAATTCTATCAAATTGACGAGTGTATCAAAAACAATTGGGTGCTTATGTTTTTGATCATAATGTTGACCAAAATGGGGCCAAAAATTTACATTTTTCTGCCCAAGTTGGAAAATAATCTAGCATGAAAAGCATTCAAACCCATCTCATTTCTTTGCGCTTCAATTTAATAATGTGCAAATACATATCCTTATTTGGATAATTGCTGGAGGGTTTTCAGATTCCGAGAATTTATGTTGTTTTCCAAAAATGGAACATATTATACAAATAAGGAATGTTTATGAGTATACAATGGTAAAAAATTCCATCTTTCACCGAATGAAAATATTTTTACCATTGCAGGAATGAAAACATTCATTCTTTGTTTTATCTATAACACCAAAATAGATATATTTTTGTCGAATTTTTAATTGAATTAAATACAAAACAAATTCTCAGAAAAACATTTCTCAGTTATATCATGTACATAATAAAAATCCTACAAAAACGTCCCAAGAATGTTTTAGTGAAGAATTAATATGATAATGGAGTTTATTTTGTTTAGGTAAGGCTGGTTTACACTATCTGTGATCACAGTCATGCAGTAGGAGTTTTGAAAAGGTAAATTTTAAGTTTTGAAGGATTTGTAAGAAATGTTTGAGGGAACTGGCTTAGTGTTAAACACCGAGTTAGTTCCCTCAAACATTGGTTACAAATTCTTCAAAACTTTAAATTTATCTATATGCAAAATTCCTGCTGTAATCACAGAAACTTTGATAGTGTTGAACCACGTTGAACAAATGGTAATTTTTATTTCATATCACGTGATCATGATCAGCCAATTAAACTGAAACGACGCTTTTGAGAGACGACTGAGACGCCATTATTTATCACATGCATTCAGTTACAAACTTTTAAGTATCATGCTTTTTGAATCGATTTAAATACAGTTAGTGCGCTATAAACAGGAAAAATGAAAAGTCAGAGCAGTTCAAAGTTGGCAATTCCAAAAAATTGGAAGCTTCCTGTTGAAAACTCTGGCACTCGCGCTATTTTTAAAAACAATACAAGATTCGAAAATATATAAGAAAATGCACGAGGATTTGCACGCATGGGATTGACATTTCCTACATTAAATTTTCTATTTCTAAAACGACGCTATAATGGCACAGTTTTAGTGGCACAAATTTTGACGCTAGTGGCACAAATTTTATGCACTTACTAATTTTGACCTGCTTTTGTTATTGCTGGTATTTATAGCGTGCATGCTAACATGATCAATTTTACATTCAGACAAACAACAGCGATGGAGGTCCGATTGCAAGGCCATCCAAACCTTTGCAAAAGATGTGGAATTCATTCAAGAACTTGCACATAGTTGATATTGAAGCGGCTCAGCAAACAAATTAAAAAGAGGAACGGCCAAAAATCATTTTAATAAAATCCGTGTAATTTTTAGACACCTCAAAAAAAAAATTTTCTGGTCGTATTTTTGCAATGTTCCCACGAGGAAAATGGATACATTATGTTGCATTCCATTCATCTGTCAATTTCAAACGGTCTTTTTCGGTCTAAATTTGCAACATTTGATCTACACGCGCACTTTACACGCCGCTAAACTCGTTAAAGTGGTGAAGGAAGTAAACTTCACCAAAACTTAAGACGTTTCTAACTCGTTTCAAGATTTGAACTTTGCCCATGCATATTGCACTTGCCATGCCTTTTTCATTAGGGATTTTTTTATGCCGAAAGTGCATGGACAACAAGTTCGAATTACGGTGGACGAATTTAGTTCGCGAAATTAAAACACGTTTACTTATTTGGTTGTTAATAAAAACCTTCTTCTTTTTTAGTGGATCAGAATCTTCTATACCTACTACGTATCAGTGGAGAAGCTATAGCCATCTAAATAGGTTAAGGACAACCCATTTCTAAAGGCAAATGCAAACCATTAAATAATGCAAACCATTAAAAGTTTGCATAGCATGCAGGCCTGTTGCTATATGGCTAGCTCGCCACTTCGATCTAGTGAGTTTTCAGAATTAAATTTGCCGCATTATGTTTTACGAAAGGTTGTTTCAAAACCGATTCTTAACAGCTGAGGCCGTATACGACACATGCTATGTAAATTTTTAATGAATTGCATTATTCAAACAATTAGAAATGTTAGTATTGTTTTAATCTATTTAGATGCAGGATTATTGGCATAGCATGACACTTGCCATGGCTAGCTTCACTATACTGCCAGTATGGAAAAAACGGTGAAGGTACTGTTTACATTTTCGCGTAAACGTAACGTATAAATGTTTTAAAACCTACAGCTAACAATGTTAAACGATTTGAAAATAGATCTTTAGAAATTTGTATACAATCTTTCATTGACAGGTAAATGTTCCTTGACGGACTGTTTATATAGAATATTCCATGCATGCATTCAATTTTGAACATCTACATAACTGCATGTTGGCTTTGGCTAAACTGTCAACAACAAGTTCTTACAGATAGCGAGAGGACGACTGGAGTGGCATTTAGCGCACACTGCCCTGGATGTTCTTAGGTTGTCCGGATTGTAAATATGTTCTGCATGGAAGGTCGAATTAGTAGTATATAAATAATGCATGAGAATTTAAATAATGAGTGCTTTTTCGGGTGCTTAAGATCTGGTAGCAACAAATTAAAGTAAAAGCTATGGATTCATTTTGTAATAAAAAAGTAAAACATGTCACGTCCTCGTACCAGAATGGGATTATAAGTTCATCCACCTTAAGCTTCCTCTTGTATTTCCCAGGACGAGCTTGCGATTGAAAGCGAGCCCTGCCCAAACCAAAACCACCGCTAGCACCGCGCGACAGAGATACGCAAAAACTAATATCTCTTATCTCATTTTGAGTATCATAGCCACGGGCTTCATTTGATTTGACAGGCTCAAATTAACCGTAGCGCGCGTTAAATTTAGCATCTCATTGTCGGAAAAAAGTTTAAAACGGAATGCAGAAGGCGGCGAGCAACATTCGTTACAAATTAAGATTTTGCTACCGATATACTATGTGATTTGCGCGCATCGGTGCGCAATGCATCGCGGTATGGGGACGGCGCGTTATAAAAGACGGGCGGTCGACGCAATTTATTCAAAAGCAATCTCGACCGTCGCCAAGTGTATACTGGTCTCCAAACAGATTCCAACTGCAAAAACGGTGTATATCTTGGTCTTTCAACTGCTGCAGTTTGAGTGTATATTTCAGTGCGAAGAGAAAATTATAAGACTTGTATAATCGAAGGTAATTTGGTCGTGGAAAAAACGCAAACTAACTTTTCATCATGAAGTGTTCAATTGTATTGCTTGTATTGGTCTTGTCTATCATGACGGCTTTCCTCGTGAATGAGTCAGACGCGGGATTTACAGCTATAAAGCCACCGATACGTACAATTAGAGTATCAAAGCCGAAACCAATGTCACCAACGACTAATAATCCCACCACAGGTACAGGACGAAGAGTCTGGCGGAGAATTAAAGAAAATATTAAGAAAAGACACAACTCAGGACTACGTGTTCCAGCAATGCACGGTAAGCGTCTGTTTTAGCGCTAGTAATAATTCACACGATATCTTCTCTGCATGCATGCATCTCAAAACAATACGTGGAAAATCTCCACCTTGAATTTATCAGGGAAAAAACCGAGTTTCTGGCAAATGTGTTTTTGGCAAATCATTTGACTGCATGCCAGTGTTTCGAAATGGTTATTTTTAATAAAGTGAGCGCCGATCCATGACCGACATACGTAACTTATCAATTGGAAAAAATTCAAACAGTTCCGTCAAACGAACAGTAAATCTATATTGACTATAATGTTGAACTCGCGGAAGTTATGCTAATGATTTCTTCCGTCAATTGTATAATGTTGAAGGTTCAAAGTCAGTCCAAAATATGATTTTTTGTGCTTCCATGCAGAATGATTCAGCAAAATACGAACTGTTTTTCACCTGCAATAGCAAATTATATACTGTACCAATAGAGTCGAATAAAGTAAGGCCTAGTCATTATAGTATGCAATTGTTTATAATAAGTTATTTCAAAATCTCATATGGCTTTTTATCTTATTTTCTTTGACAGCTGGTGCAAAATAAAATAGCAAGAACAATACTGGGGTATGATCCAAAGTCGCATGTGACAGCCCTTGGTCACGGGCAATAGGACAGGTGTAGTGTTGTTAAATAGAAAGTTAGAAATGGTATTATACTTACTCATGCATTATAATTATGTTTAAAAGATCAGAATATTCATAACTTCTTATTTTGTTTCATAAATAGTTCTTTAATATTTGAAATAAATTCCATTTCTGCTTCGTCTGCTCGGTCGAACGCGCGTAAGAAGGGCTCAGGGTACGAGAATGGCCATCGCCATGTTTACTCGTCCCAATCTACATGCTGCACGGCATTGCCACCCCTCCTGGCAAAATAATAAGCAAGCGAGAAAAATTAAGGAGAAAATAACTGGGTAGGAACATCGTTGTCATAAGCTGGATGCAGTGACATTCCATATATGGCACAAACCTATCCATAACTTCCATATATGGCACAAACGTATCCTCGACGCGTTTTATAACGTTTTATTTGACGTAGGGATGACGTAATGCTGCTTCCCACCTATGACAATTTGAATTAGTCATGTGATACAAGATTGCGAAAGCCGATTCGCCCAGAACGACGACACGCCCACGAAACGCCCACAATGTTCCTATCCTCTTATTTTCTCCTTAATTTTTCTCGCTTGCTTATTATTTTGCCAGGAGGGGCGGCAATGCCGTGCAGCATGTAGATTGGGACGAGTAAACATGGCGATGGCAGACGAAGCACAAGTGGAATTTGTTTCGAATATTAAAGAACCATTTATGAAACAAAATAAGAAGTTATGAATATTCTGATCTTTTAAACATAATTATAATGCATGAGTAAGTATAATACCATTTCTAACTTTCTATTTAACAACACTACACCTGTCCTATTGCCCGTGCTTTGGTCGTGCTATATAGAACCGGATAAATAATGAACAGAAAGATACGAAGAGATTATGGCAACGGAAAACTCAACTGTGTGGAATGCGAAAACAAATATATACCCGGTTCTATGGAAATAAACTTATAGCAAACATGCAGCATTGCATGCAAGTATGAATGAACAGTCAACTTTCCGATGGGACTACATCAGAAATTGCGCGCATGGCATACGTATTGTTTTTCGAAGTCTTGAAAAGACATTGAAAACGTCTACAGCGATTCTGACATTTTGTAAACAAATGAGAATATATGGGACGTGGGACAATTACAATGCAATCAACTGATTGCAACGCGTATATCGACATAAGATTAGACGATAAACGCCTATTTTAGGCGCAACGGACGCATTTTGAACTAATCGAATCAAAATTTAATAAACTACAGAACGTAATGCCAACAAATATTTACTTGGCAACCGAACACTCTAAAGTATTTTTTAACATGTATATAAAATAATATGGTGTAGAATAATATATATAATTGGATATAATGTATAACTATATATAATGTAAAGTAATTATTGAATAAAATTCTCAGAATCTACATTTGACCCAGACAAAGAATTTTGCGCTAAGTTTGCGTATACTAACAATATATCGACACGATTTGTGATTGATCGAGTTGACTCGTCCTAGCTTTTAGGGTCTGATTACATGTGGAGTTTTCAGCGAGGATTGAATTTCAACCCGGTTAAACGAGCTGAAATTGTTTCACGCGTAAATGGCAACCTTCAGACCGAGTAGTGAACCAATCAAGTCTCAAAATAAAGCTATATTCGCCGGCTTTGCAATAGAGTGAACATGTTTAAAGATTGTTTTTAAAGGCTCTTTTCCACTCATCGCAAAAACCATTTCGCAAGCTCGCTGCGTGTACTTCCATATCCAATCACATGCCCGACACTGAGTGCAGTTTATTTTAATTAGACGCAAGCACTCAGGCCTGCGAGTCGATTCATGCGAGTGGAAAAACGAGCTATAATGCAGTATTGGGATATCTGGGCTAGGGGTAAGTTCCCCCTATATATCTATTTTATTACTGGATCATTAACTTTTAATTAACAGAAAGTAACTTAAACTATACATTTTACATATGTGTTAACATTGTTTTGCCCGGTAAAGTGAGGGCACAAATGACACCAATTACCCACGACTATCATATCCAGAAAATTATACAGGGTCCCCACCTTTTAGTGAAGATGAAATTCAAGGACTTTTCCAGGCCTGGATTTCTTTTTAACAAATTCAAGGACTTTCCAAGATTTTCAAGGACCGTGGGGACCCTGATTATAGATGTCTGCAGACATGGGAAGGAGATGGACTGTTAAAATTTTGAAGTTTTTACTTGCCAGAAGACTGAAGCCGCGAATGATGGTAAAACTATGAGGGGGGCATTATGACACCCTTTAAAACCTTTAAATTTCAAAACTAGTTTAATTTAATTTCAAGAAAAATAAACGACGAAAAACTATTAGCTTTTTCCTAAAAGAGATCACAGTGCATTCTGGGATCGTTTGGAGGGCCAAAATATATGGTGACAAACGTCAAATATGTGAAAGAGTAGATCGAAGTATATCTATACTATCAAATATCAACTTTTTAGACGACCAAAAATGAAATATCTCTCTGTCCCTCCAACATGGGATTCGCGCGACTAGACCCAGGACTTTGGGAAATAGCTAATTACCTAGCTTGTTAATTTCAAAAGCATTCTTCAATTAATGAGTTGCATTTCCTGTCAGAGATAGCGATACAATAGAACAATTTAAAACTCGCCGTTGTTATTCATTCTGAGTTTGAAAACACTCCTGTTTTGGTTGGAAGAACAAGTTTGTTTATTTCATTCTTCATCAATGCCAAATGGCAAATACAACAGACTTACCCAGGGGCCGAGCCACGTGCCAACATTTTTGCATTACGCTAATTTCGCACGGGGAAAATGCACCATTTTCGGCCCGAAATGTGGTGCATTTTCCCGCGCGCGTAATACAAATTAATACAAAATTTGCACATCTCACAGGGCTAATATTTTCCGCATTTTACAACATTTCGCGGCCAAACTTTGCAATTTTACTAATTTTAACATGCTCTTTTAGCTGTGTGATTTTGTTCTTCTTGCCTAGATCAAAATTTACTCTATAGCTGGACTTGCCTATATTTGAATCTCAAATTCCTCTCAGAAGCATTATACATAATGATATGTTTCCACCTATACGCCTTTCTATATAAATCATTGACAAACTGTCATGTTGTTCGAATAGAAATGGTCCAAATCAATGCCAAAATCTGTCGAACTATATTGGCTATGCGTCCTCGGGGCTGTATATGGCATACAGCACGATGTTCGAGGATCCCGAACAAAAAAGATAATCTTATGTAACAGAGAGTTTCACGCCAATCAATTAATTAAAAATTAGGCGAGAAATTGCAACAAGGAGACCGAATCACGCATGTCAAAAAACATTGTGATTAATCGCTTTGTTTTGTCAATCAAATAATTGAAACCAAATTGAATGCCGTAGAGCGAGTAAATTATCTGATCAACTAATCTAGTTTTACACGCATATTATGCTATATACCCAAAAATTTAAATTAAGTTAGTAAATAAAATTTTTAATTTATGAAAGAAGAACGCGAGCGGTGTGACAAAAGTTGATCAAAAATACTGTTTACAGGGAAAGCCAAAGGAAAAAATTGATTTGCAGATGCATAGATCGAAATACAGCCCATGCACCGAATTGCATTAAAAAAACATATGGATGCATTTAAGTTTGTACTAATTTTTATTTAGCACGAAAAAACTAAAATTAGTCTCACATAATTCAAACCAGGGGCAAGCCTATATATATATGCAAAAATTGTCTGCCCTTATCGGAATATTGATTTCGTTTCACGCTCTAGCTGGAAGATAATGCTGTTACAGGCACCAGAAATAGTTTTTGAAGCATGGCCATTGGAATGTTTTTACTTTGTATAATGCCCAATGCATGCGTGCGCACAGTGAGAGGGTTTTGTAACCTTTTTTCAGAAAGCGGTATCAAATTCTGCGTAATACAAAATGACTGAAAAACGGCAAACTTCGCAGGGCTATATTATCCGCATTTTACAACATTTCGCAACGAAACTTCGGAATATTACTAATTTTGTGATGCTCTTTCAAGCTGTAATGAAATATTTGTCTAGACGCGTGTCTAGATCAAAATTTTGTTCATTAGGTAATACTAGGTCCATTCACAAGTCAATTCACATATTTTAAAAGTAAAGATCGAACCATTACTGATTAACTTCCGTAGAAAGCTTCCTAGCAAAATCAGTTTCTGTAACTATATTTAGGTTGGTACGAAGTTACCCAAGGGATATTCAAAAGTATTTGCATGGGAACCAAAAGATTGAGATTAAATGGTGGTACATGCAGAGCTGTTTAATTCCCGGAATTGAATTTCCAGACAGCCATAATTCTAGTAGCCTGCGAACAGGCTCTCAAGCTGAATTGAGAGCCTGCATCGATGACTAATGAATTTGAATATCTGCGTCTCAAATCGTGACGCGAAATTCTCATTGGTCAGATGCTATAATTTATATGTTTCCGCTGAGCTCTATATATGTCAACTGCAAGCACTATGCATAAAAACACATTAACTGATCAAATTGGTCTTGGCCGTCTTATCTCAAAGCACGAAATGTTCTGTTTTGAGAAAACAGTATTTAAAACATTTGAACTTTTGCTTGAATATCTTATATTTCGAAAAACAGTATAAACTGTACGATCTAAATTTAGTTTGCACGGTCTAAATTTAGTTTGCACGAAAGTTGTAAACAACACCATATAAGGATAGACATTCCATATTTGGAAAAACGAACGTTACGGGGCAGATATTCAAATTCATTAGTCATCGATGCAGGCTCTCAATTCAACTTGAGAGCCTGTTCGCAGGCTATAATTCTAGAAACAGAAGTAACTGGATCAAATTCCACATTTATAAACTACTGAAGTGTTCTGGAAACGCCAAGACAATACATTTTCTTATAAAGATACCCCATTAATACGACCACTCTGGTAATACGGCCAAATTACGGGGTTCCTTCACTGAACACTTCATTATTTAAATAGTACCGACATACTTAAATCTTTTTAACCCGGCTGGTATATCGTCTTGGTAAAATGGGGTCGGCACGGAACTCCGCCGTCTTCAAAGGTAAATTTCCGAAAACTTTTACAAACTCTTGAATAAATTCTGATCTTTTCATGAAATGTACCTTGTTCGCGCCAAGGACGTCGCCATTTGCACATTCAGGACATTTGAATCTTTTTCTGGGCCTTACCTACACACACGCGAAGATTTTATTTTAGAACAAGATAGTGTCATGTTGTATATATACAGATAATTCAAAAAAGGTTGTCCTTTGCAAACATTAAACTCTAAACCTTCAACCTCAAACTCTAAGCGTGCAAAGCATAATGGGAGCATCATTTAATCAGTTTAGAAATCATATATGTGGCCCATTTCTTAGAGACATAGTAAATATCTCCTTACGAGAACAATTCATTCACAAATAGCTGCAATATTCAACTACTAAGCTTGAAACTTGTGCTCCCATTAAACTTTGCG